>PYAF01006110.1:463999-479872 GCA_007407185.1 Glycine tomentella
CCAGCATATTTTGATTGATGCATAATGATTCCAGCTTCAGTTTCCTTGAACTCTATGCCAAGAAAGTATGACAAAAGTCCCAAGTCTGTCATTTCGAATTCCTTCATCAGCAACTTCTTCACAACTTCTATCTCTTTTGCTTTGCTTCCAGTCAACAGCAAGTCATCAACATAAAGACACAAAATTGTTAGCTCATCTGCAGATTTGTGCTTCACATAAACTCCATGTTCTGAGGGGCATTTGACAAAACCAATTCCAATCAACACACTGTCAATCTTCATATTCCAAGCCCGAGGAGCTTGTTTCAATCCATACAAAGCCTTCTTCAATCTGAAAACCTTAGATTCATGACCAGTAATTTTGAATCCTGGTGGCTGGTCAACATAGACTTCTTCTTCAATTAGTCCATTCAAGAATGTTGATTTTACATCAAGTTGGTACATAGACCAGCCTTTCAAACATGCAATGGCAGCTACAACCCTTATTGTTTCAATCCTTGCAACAGGAGAAAAAATTTCTCCATAGTCAATGCCCTCTTTCTGCAGGAAACCTTTCGCCACAAGTCTAGCCTTGTGCTTGATTACTTCACCACTAGGATTCTTTTTATGTTTGTACACCCATTTTACAGCAATTGACCTCTTCTCCTTAGGCAATGTCACAAGCTCCCAGGTTCCATTCTTCTCAATGGAATTTAATTCTTCCTCCATTGCAGCAACCCATTTAGGATTCTGTAAGGCTTCTTCACAGCTGACAGGTTCAGTTCCAGCATACAGTGCAAGATGCACAAACTCACCTTCTTCAATTATTTGCTGGTCAGTGTACATTTCAAAGTCCTTCAATATCTGTGGAGTTTGCTTGATTCTCTGAGATTTTCTTGTATTAATTCTATCTGCAGAGGTCTCAACAGCATCATCATCACTACTCATATCACTTGAAATACCAGCAGTGATTTGAATTTTAACAGCTTTGTCTGCTGAATCTGCTCTCCATTCATAGCCCTTTAGTTCATCAAATACAACATCCCTGCTTATTACTACTTGATTGTTTCTTGGATCATAAAGCCTGTAGCCTCCAGTGGTGTGATATCCAAGAAAAACCATCTGCACAGCCTTGTCATCCAATTTCTGCCTGAGTTGATCGGGTACATTTCTATAGCACAAAGAACCAAAAATTCTGAGATGGGTTATGTCTGGTTTAGTGTTGGACCAAGCTTCTTCTGGTGTTTTTTTCTTCAACCTGCTGGTAGGGCACCTATTAAGTATATAAACTGCTGTAGAAGCAGCTTCACTCCATAGTGTGTGTGGCAGATTTTTGAATTTCAACATGCACCTAACCATATTCATTATGGTTCTATTTCTTCTCTCAGCAGCACCATTATGTTGAGGAGTTTAGGGAGGTGTGAATTCATGTGTTATACCTGTTTCTTCACAGAAATCAACAAATTCCTTTGAGGTGTATTCTCCACCTTCATCAGTTCTCAAGGTTTTAATATGATTTCCACATTGTTTCTCAACAACAGCCTTATACTTCTTGAAAATACTAAACACCTCACTTTTTCTTTTAATCATGTAAATCCATGTTTTTCTACTCAAATCATCAACAAAGGTTATGAAATACCTGTTTCCACCAAGTGATTTTGTTTGAATTGGCCCACACACATCAGAGTAGATGATTTCCAATTTCTGCTTTGATTTTACAGGAACAAAGCTTTTGAATGGTTTTCATGTTTGCTTGCCTTCTAAGCAGTCCTTGCATTTTTCTGTAGTTGATTTCAGTTGAGGAATTCCTCTCACCATTTCATGCATATGACTTAGATCCTTGAAATTCAGGTGACCAAGTCTATAATGCCATAACCATTCAGCTTTGCTTGTTGTTGTAAGTAAGCAGTTGCTTTCCAACACATTAATGCCTACTTTGAAAGTCCTGTTTCTGGCTAGTGGAGCCTTCAATATCAGTCTTTTCTGTTTGTCATAGACTCTCATCCTTTTGTCTATCATAGTCATTTGGTAGCCTTTTTGTGCAAGCTGACCAAGACTTAGTAAATTTCATTCAAAACCTGGAACATACAGCACTTCTTCTATGCAGGATTCTTTGCCATCCTTTCTTTTGATCATCACACTGCCAACTCCTCCAGTGGTTAAAGTCCTTCCATCAGCAAACCTCACTTTGCTCTTTATTGATTCATCAAGACTGATAAACCAGTCTTTGTGCCTTGTCATGTGAGTAGAACACCCTGTGTCAAGGTACCAGTGATCATCATCCTCTCCACTGGATTTTGTTGTAACCATCAGCAAAAACTGGTTCAACATCTGAGTCTCCTTCTGCATCAAGCTGAGCCTCATCATCTTGGTCCTTGTCTCTATGCCAACACTCAGTTGAGTAATGTCCCTTCTTTCCACAACAATAGCATTCTATGTTCTTCTTGTCCCAGTTTTTCTTGCCTCCTCTGCCTCTTGATCCAGAGAAACCTCCTCTCTTCTTAGTTGAGCCACCATTCTTTTGATCAGATTGATACTTCCACCCTTCTTTAGAGTAGTTTCCTCCTCTTCCTCTTGAAACCTTGTATTTTCCTCTACCTCTAATGCCTCTATTGTTGTCTATTGAAGTATTTCTTGAATTGTTCTGAACTTGTAGTGCTTGTTCAGAAGCTTTGTCGGTTGCCCTTTCTTGAAGTCTATGTTCATGGGCTTCAAGAGAACTTTGCAATTCATCTAGTGTCATGATCTCAAGATCCTTTGATTCTTCAATTGCAACCACTATGTGATCAAATTTTGGATTCAAGGTTCTGAGAATTTTTTCAATTATCATCAGATCATTGATTTTTTCACCACAATTTTTCATGGAATTTACAAGAACCTGCATTCTGTTGCAGCAGTCTCCTATTCTTTCATTCTCCTCCATTTGTAACATCTCAAATTGCCTTCGAAGTGTTTGCAATCGGACCTTCTTGACCTTATCTGATCCAGCGCGTGCTTTGTTCAGTATGTCCCAAGCTTGCTTTGCAGAACTTGCTCCTGCGATTTTCTCAAAGTGAGAATCATCCACACATTGATGAAGAATTACCAAGGCTTTGCAATCTTTCTTCTTCGACTCATTGTTATCTTCTTTAATGCCTTTTTCAACTGTTTCCAACAAATCTTGGAAGCCAAACACAGCTTTAATCTGAACATACCATCTGTCATAATTCTTTCCTGTGAGAACAGGAAGATTTGCTGGAAAATGACTACTGGAAGCCATGATTACTGCAACAATATCCCTTCTTGATCAAACCTCAGCTCTATGATACCACTGTTAGACTCTGTTATACAGAATTCAGCAGCTCTGCAATACCCCAGATGCAGAAATAGACAGTGGCCACAAGAAGAAAAGCAGCAGGATAGAGATCGAGAGAATAGAGTTGAGAGGGAATGGGAGAACATCACTTTGTTATTGATGCAAACTGGTGTATTTATACAATAACCATAGGTGGTAAAAAAAGTTTTAAAAACAGACTTAAGAAAAACAGAATTATAACTAACAGTAACAAGCACCGGTCTTTTTATTTTTTGACCAAGGAGGAGTTAGGCTACAATCTGGGTTAGTGAGGTAATTTATTTAGAAATTAAAAAAAATTATTATCATATATAAAATAGAATGAGATATAATTCAAAGGATTAGAATAGTACTATAAGACTATGACTATGTTACTTTTATATAAATAAAAAGGATTTATTTAATAAAAACCATGTGTGATCTTTAACTTCAAATAAAAAAATAAATAAATGAGATACCAGTTGAAATAAAATGTTCCCTGCATGTATGCAAGAATAGAAGTATATTTGCACAATGACACTCCCACTAATTAAAGGTACCTATTACTTTTTTTCTTTCACCTTAAGATATTTTGTTATGAATTCACTATCTTTCACTATTTCAAACACTGATGATGATGACTTTGATTGAACATTTTAGTCTTTTATCATATTTATAAGATTTGTTTTTGTAGTTTATCTTTTAAAATAAGTATTTTGATATTTTAACTTTCAAATTTAAGTAATTTTGATCCTTTATTTCAATGATGAGTTAAAATCACTACAAACTGTGTTTTCTAACCATAAAATGTAAAATATTTTTTTGACGGAAAAATGTTGCTTTTGAGCGAATAAAAAGACCAGCCAAAGTGACTCAACTTTTAAAGTTAAAATACTAAAATTAATCTTTTAATAGATAAAAAATTAAAGTAAATCTTCAAAATAAGATAATAGATCAACAGTATATTTTAACTAACATTTAGTAATGTACTTATTATTCATACTAAAATTAAAGCATCTCTAATTATTAGTGTAGAATGAGTATTTAAAAGTAAAGTTCAATAAAGTTAATTTTAGTTCTCTAAAGTCCCCCCCCCCCCCCCCCCTCTCTCTCTCTCTCTATATATATAATAAAATATATAATATTAATTCCACTTTCAAAAAACAATATCCTAATTCAGTTACAATTTTATATGTATTATCTTTCTTGAATAATTTCGGTTTTTTTGTTCTAAATTTTCACATTAAATTAAATTAATATCTTAAATAATTATTCAATAAAAATATTTATATTCCTGAATTTCCTAAATGAGCACTCAATTTTTTTATTTATCACTATTCATAATAAAATATGCATAAATTATAAATAAGCTTTAGATATCTATTTTATATTTTAATTATAATTTAATTGTGATGCACTATTATTGTAAAAAAAAATCAACCAATCATAAATAATCTTTGGAATGACTTTTGTTTTAATTATTATAAAATTTAACAAGCTAACATACATGAAAATTTATGATTTGATGATATTATAAGAATCATTCATATAAAAAAAAAAAAAAACCATTTTCACTTATATAAGATTATATTACCAACAAGTCATTGTTTCTAGTAGTATTGAGTTTGGCTCCATTCATTTGAGGGGAAAGATAGTGAAAAAAAATGAACAATAAAATAAGGTGAGACTCACACTTTTACACTCTATTTTAATTTAAAACTTTCTTTTCAATTTATTGTCTTTTCATTTCTTTTAACTCAATCAAATGGTTAAATTTGAACCTAATGAAAAAAACATATTTAACAAGAAAATCCAACTAAAAGTGATCATTTAGGTTTTCAACATAGATGAATTATTATCTGATAGATACCCCCACAACAATGTCAAGATAAAAAATGATATATTATTATTATTTACTTATTTTGTATTACTCAATACTTTCTTATATCTAAGAATATTTTTTCATTTATTATTTTATTAATATTAAAAATTATAAAAAAAATATAGTAGCATGAAATAATAAATATTTTGGTCAAAGAAACCTTTGTCCATTAAAGAATGTAGAACAATGAAAAACAGACAATTAATTAGCTAATAAACCTTTGATTTAATATACCAATATAAATTTCAAAGTCAAACAAAACTTTAATGTTACCCGTAATATTTCAAAGTCAAACACATTAATTAACGGCAGTTCAAAGAAATTCAAATTCTAGTATTTTATTTTTAGGTAACCACTTTTAAAATATAAAAGAATAATCTAGATTTATGTGAAAAATTGGTGATAAGTTGATCCACTAAATAAATTTTGGTCTTAGATAAGTGTTATAAGGATATTGGTTAAGAAATTAAAATGGAAAAATGTTTAGTGTGAAAATCATATAAGAACACAATATATCATGGGCAAAATAAATTTTCACCTCCCAATAAAAATATTTTATTTTAAACTCCTTAATTAGTGTATTATGGCCTAACCAAATCGAATAAATGATTCAACTTAACTAGATCACTGATTTAACCATTGAATTAATCATATATTAAACTAAAAGACCAATTTAATGATCAATCTGACCCAATTAAGCCTTCAATTTGAGGTCGAACTGTTCGAGTCATTCAAAAATGACTTTCTCATTCTGAAAAAATATGAAACACTGGATCTAGACCAACATAACATCTACAAAATACATCCACAAAGTATAAGTATACAATTAATCACTTATGATCAACATATGATTGGGAATGTTACCACCTTGAAGTATGTTCTCATTCTTTAATGATAGTGGTATATAATATTACTTTTTAATTGAAATATAACTGTTGGGTTGGTCCACATCTCAAAGAAGAAAACTGATGCACAAACGTTTTGGTAAAGTTGGTGCTTCTACGGAGACTAGGCCACAAATTTAGCAAGCTACCTCCCAATATTTCCTTTTCATCAGTTTTATTTATCATTAGAAACAAAGACATGTATTTCGAGTTGATAATATTTTTTACGTATATTAAACAACTTTTCTGTAAAAATAATAATCTAATAACTATAGATTAATTTTTTATATTTTCTAAAAATTAAATGGATATATAATTATAATAATATAATATTAAAATAATCTTAAATATATTTTAAAAAGAATTATCATAAATATTAATAATTTCTCCATACATATCATTTTATAATTAAATGAGAAAAGAAAAATAATAAATTAGTGGTACATTTAATGAGATTCTTAAATTTAAAAGGACAAATACATTGTTTACCAAAAGATTCTTAAATCGTTAAATAAAATGCATCATTGTTGTAAATTTCGTATAACGTGTTGTTGAATTCCTCCTAATAATTTTTTTTTTCTTTATCCTGAAAAGAAAAAAAGGTTTGGCTTCAAATTGAATATGGCCACGTGATGCAAAGCGCGTAGGTAGAATTGTTCTGTCCATATATAGTTCCATACATACCCCACTTCCATACATCACTTTAAATTGTTTGTTTCATCACTTTCCACCTTCACTTCACTGTGTGTTTTGTGTTAATCTCTCTCTCTCTCTCTCTCTCTCTCTCTCTCTCTCAAAGTCACACACACAAACATGTCCCGCCACCGCCGGCAAGCTTCCCAGGTCTTGCCGCCAGAGATTCTCGCTGGCAGTGAAGACTTCACAAAGTCCTTTGACCTGGCTCAACAAGTTGCTGATCATGTTGGAACCACCAAAAGTGCCACCATTTCAACCAACAACCAACAACACCAAGAGAGACAAGCCCCTTCTCTGGTGGCCGCTGCTAAGAAGCCACCACCACCGGGGAAATCTACCTGAGTAGTTTGTTATTGCCATATATGATCAAATGGTGTGTATGTGGATTCCATAACCCTTTGTACTTTTGCTTCATTTTGTGTTTGTAGTTACCTTTAAGGATCTTTTTTTTTTTTTTTTCTTTTTTTGGTCTTTCTTTTTATTTGGATAATAATTGTGACATAATGGGAGTGGAAATCCATGGCCTTGGAATATGTAGCCACCAATGTTAATTTGTAAGACTTCCATTTGGCTTTTGTTTTATAAAGTTTTATGTTATTTTCGTTTTGGATTCTATCGGAAGTTCTTTCATGAATTCTCTGTTTAACAAAATTATTTATAATGTGTTTGGTTCTGCGGTAAACCAACTCAATGCTTGTGTTTTGGGTGAAAACTTGAAGTAGAATTTGGTAGTTTTTTTTTTCATAATCAAAATAAAATATTTTAAAAAAAACAAATTCACCAATTAATTACCAAACACACATTTACAGGTTGTTCATGGAATAAAAGTATATGGTCTAATGGAGTTAAATTTTTTTTATTCATAGAAATTAAATACGATATCAAGATATTTACGTATCAACTGAATTAAACTTTTTTTTTTTTTTTTATAGTTTGAGGGAGTTAATTAAGTTATATAGGATGCGGTTGCTTTGCAAAAAACAAATGAAAAAATAAGTTACGGTGCGGAATTAATATAAAATATAAGTGCGAGCAAGGTTTTAAAAAAAATGAATAAACGCCCATTGATTTCTTACAAACAAAGATCATAATGAAACTGTAATGTTGACCATATTTAAATCTTTCTATTTCTATTTTTTATTTGTTATAATGCATTATATTTGTTCCATTAGTTTACAAAACACAAATGTCCACCAAGTATTGGTGACGATTAATATAGGATCAAATTTTCTCTCTCTGAGAATGTTTATGATGAAACAAACACCTCAGGAGAGAAGATCACAATGAACACGAAACCACAATTGGACGTGGGGTGTGTGCTCTGTGTGAATAGAAAAGAGAGAGTCAGAATGTGTATACTTTTTTGTTGCCTCCATCTAATATTTATAAGTCACATACCTCTCTGACTGTTCGTAAACCACTTCCGAATATATCGGGCACGATCTCCATACCGGAACTGCTCCTCTGACTCAGTCTCAACCTTCAATTACGTGGTTAAGTAACTGCTTATCATTCCTATTTGGGCCTACTAAATAAGCCCAACTATTATTTCCACAACAGTTGCCCCCCAACCAGGTTATTAAGTGACCTTGATTACCGGGATGTGTTAAGTCTTCACATGTTGACCGGGAACGCATCTCATCGAGATACACCCTGCCGTTATGCTTATATCATTACCGGGACTAAATTAATTCAACTACATGAAGCCGAGCTCCTGTCTTTCTATTCAGAGAGAATGAATTCCTGACGCCACGTCATGACGTCCGTTACTATTCCTGCCGCCTGCTCATTAAGCCTCTGTCATTTCAATCAATGCTTTAATCATTATCAATGCCTTATATTTCCTATTTTGCCCCCAACAGTGCATAGTATTTTACCAACGTATCCTTCTGACGTTTCAAAAATCGCCACCTGTCTCTTGTACCGTTTCATTTCAACCGACGGTTACATTTCGTCTTTATATTTCAAATCTTTCCTCAAATATCACTTCTCTTATTTCTTCCCTTTTTGCAATCCTAGCATTTCCACCAAACAAGTATCTTCTTCATCCTTCTCTATTTTCTACTTCAATAGCATTCTTCTTTTATTTTATTCCAGACACCCTTTACTTTCTTGTTGCATCCTCATCTTTGGTATTCTACGCACTTGGTTTTGAATATCTAGGATATCTAGGGTTTAACTTCAGATTTTCCTCTTCTTCTTCCTTCGTCTGCCTTTTCCTGTGTCTCTTATTACAATGAAACTCACTCCTAAGGAAGAGGAGCATTTACGAAAAATAGTCACCCCCAAAGTTGGATGGTGGTTGTTTGGCTTACCCCTCTCAGAGGAAGAACGCCAAAAAGACCTCCTGCGTGGCTACACCGGAGGCTCTTCATCTTCAAGGAAACCAAAAGTTTCCAACCCCCAGACCACACCTGCACAACCACTCCAAAGCAACCGTGGGTCCGAACCCAAATCGAATGCTTTCCCGCACATCATGGGCCCTGACCCTCATGGGCCTAAAATTTGTCTTCCCCACAACCGTCCAAGGGATCCTTCTGTTGGGCTTCTTTCTCCTCCTATCGATCCGTCCACCGAGGTCTGCCCATCCTCCTCAGATGAGGTTGTCGAGGTCCAAAATGACGCATGTATTGATTGTGTCGCTGAAAACACCTATTATTTCCGCCTCGGGTCTGATCAAATGGCCGATTCAATACTGGGATCATGTCGGCACAATCCCGTGCGTGTCCCCCAAACCACCATCAAAACGCAACTGCCGAGGTCATCTTCCCGGCTAGATGATGCCGAGGTCTCTACCATAGCCCCTTTTGCGCCTAGTTTTTTGCCTGCAGGTATGCTTTGCTGATCTTTCTCGTATTTATTTAGGTAGGTATATATGGGTCCCTCCCTGGAGACTGTTGATGAATCACCTTCGGCCGAATCCCAGTCGGACGTTCCTCCATCCTTGGCCTCCAAATTCCCCTGGGTTACTCATGAAGTACTGAGCACCTTTTCCACTCTCGACCCTGCTCTTATAACAGCTACCCCAGTGGGAAAGCAAGATGGATTCGCCATCCGGGCTCTTATCCCGGATGAGCCTATATGTGCTTCTAGGGAAGGGAATGATCCCAACTTTTTCTTCTTCTATCACGACATGGTTACTAAATTAGGAATCCGTTTCCCGTTCTCTTCGTTTGAGGTCGAAGTTTTGAATCACCTTCGGATAGCCCCTTCTCAAGACTTTTGAATTATTTTGTGAAGACTTGGGGATTCCCTGTACGGTTCCCCTATTTTTTTATTACTACGGTGCCCATACTGGACGGACTGGTAAGGAACCTCCTCACCGCAAAGGGTGGGTTTCTCTCCGGGGTCAGTCCAAAAGCAAACTTTTTGTCCCCTACACCGAGTCCTTCAAAGGTTTCAAGGACAAGTATTTCAAGGTCGTTGCTGAACCCGGAAAACAACCCTTCTTTTTATTTGGCCCCGAGTCGTCCGACGTAGAATGGACCTTCCCATTGTACTGGTCCAAATATCATCATGACCAACGCAGGTCATCTTACCGGTTCACCGAAGAGGAACTGACGGATTCCGATGCTTCCTCCATCTTCCAAATCTCCGAATATTTGGATGTTTATGGGTCGCCCAACGCGGCAAATTATATCCACAGCCTTCGCGCCGGATTGCCCCACAGATTGTAATCTAAATTTCTTTAAGTTATTATTCTGCTATATTTATAATGACCGTGTCTAACTGCTTCCTTTGCACTGCAGCTGACGAGATGGAATCACAACCATCTTCCACTTCCAAATCGGTTCTGGATGCCACCCCTACCCAAAAGTCTACAGAAGCCAAGGGTAAGGCGCCTGCTTCCGAGGCAGCCCGAGCTCGGGTTGCGCCACCTGCGCCCGGTGCCAAGCCGGGAAAGTCTCTAAAACATTCGCAGCCTCTTTCCTACCGAACGACCTTGGAAGGTCTGAAGAAAGCCAAGGTGGTCTCTGCGCCGCCCACGGCGCAACGGGTTCCGGTGCCGCCATTGCTTCCCCCGACAATGGTAAGTGTCCCCACCCCGGATTCAACTGCACCTATCTCGGATTCAGGTGCTCCTACCCCGGATGTTATCATGGTGGATTAACCAATGCCAGATCCTTCGTTCACCCACCCCGAATGCCCAGATCCTCATTCCTCAATGGGGAAATTATGGGAAAAGGGGGTGACTGGTGAACTCTTCAAGATAGCTAAGGCTCCCTCTCACCTTCTTGAAGCCCGTCGATATGGAGATGCTGACTATGAGGAGTTGGGGCGTATTGAGGAGAATGCCTTCAAGTGCGTCTCCTTAATCCAAACTTTCTCACTCTTCAACACAAGTATATTATCTTGGTCAAGGAACTGAATGCTTCCCGGGAGGAGAATAAGAAAATCCATGAAGAGCTCCTCTCGGCACAAGCCGAAAGTAAGAAGATTAAGGAAAGGCTTGTTGCTGAAAATAGGAAACTCCGGGAAGAGTTACTTTCCGAGACCGGGAATCTGAAAGAGGAGCTGCATGCTTTCCAGATTGCCAATACTTCTCTGGTGAGCGATCTGGGACGAGCTCAAGGAAACCTAGAAGCTACTCAGCAACAAGTAACTCAACTGACCACTTCTTATACTGAATTGAAAGCCATTCATGAAGATAAAATCTGGGCTTCCGAGGCACAAATTACATCCATGGGGGAGACTCTCGCCACTGCCGTGGAAGAAGCCTTCAACAATGCCCTGGAGCAGATTAGGTGCTTAAATCCGGGTATGGAGCTCGGCACTGCCGAGATGCACTACTTGTCATATGTCGAGGATGGCAAGATAGTTCCTCCCTCCTTTCCTGAGGATTCATCAGTGCCGATGAACGAGGATCCTATTCCCGGAGAGGAAGCAATCTCCAGTGTTCAACCCGACAACCAGTCGCCTCTGACCGTGAACTGAAGGACCGGGATGCCAGTTTTATTGTAATATTTTTAGATTGACATATTGGGCCTAAGCCCAGAACATTTACACTTTTATGCTTAAAAACTATAATTTGCACTTTTATGCTTAAAAACACTATATTTTATGTTTATTGATTTTCTGTGCGCACCATCTTGGTTCCAACGACCAAGTACTGTTTATTCAAATTTATTTCCGAGGCTTATAGATTTCTACAATGAACAACTTGCTGAAAGGAATATATTCACTATTTATCCCCTATGCCAATTTTATCAGGACTGACCAGCGTATCACTCATTGCCGTAAAATCCGCTCAGTCAATTTACCACGTATTATTTTAAGTTTTAAGAGAACCATTTGATTCCCGACTTGACGAGATCCAAACTCTACTAAAACATACACAATAAATACTGCATTTTATTCAAGTTTTACATGAACACATCATTGTTCTCGGCTCATATTCCCGACAAACAACCCATATACACAACTATATTATTTAAATTGGTGATCTTAGTCAAAGAGTACAATATGTATCAAAGATAACATCATTCTGGCTCGTACTCTATAAAAAAGAAACCCACCAACATGAAAAGTAAACAAATAACTCCTTTGTGATCTCGATAAGAGAGAACCATATGCCCCGGGATGCATTAATGAGGTCATCCTGGTTAATATGCTCTCAATCACAGAGAAATCCACAAATAAATAACAATTCCTTTGCGATCTCAATGAAAGAGAAACATATTCACCGAGGAGTATTAATGATGTCACCTCGGTTCATACTCTCAATAAAAGAGAAACCCACAAAGTTATAACATTAATGTCCTAGACGGCTTCAACTATAATACTTCTTCAGTTTGTCCGCGTTCCATGTTCTTTTAACTGTCTTGCCATCTAATGTCTCCAGCGCATAAGCTCCTTTACCAAGTTTTTGTGTTATCCGATATGGTCTTTCCCAATTAGCTGCAAATTTCCCGTCTCGAGCATTCCTGTTCCCGGTATCTGCTCTTCGTAAGACCAACTCGGCCTATTCGAACTGCCTCGGGATTACCTTTTTGTTGTAAGACATTGCTACTCGTCATTTAGCTTCGAGATCGCAGGCATGAGCCATAATCCGGACCTCTTCTATTAGCATCGACTCTACTGACAATGCTTCATTGTTCTACTCTTCCCCTCTCTGTAATACTTGTTCATGCCACTATGATGGTTGTTCGACTTCTATCGGTATCATGGCCTCACATCCATAAGTCATGCGGAAAGGTGTCTCACCTGTTGCCGTTTGCGTCGTAGTCCGGATCCCCCATAGTACATAGTACAATTGTTCCACCCAACTTGAACCAGCTTCATACATCCTCTTACGTAGGGCTTCTAGAATCACTTTGTTCGTAGCCTCAACTTGCCCATTAGATCGGGGATGCTCCACCGAAGCAAAATGATGTTGGATGTGCAACCCGGCCATCATTTCCTGGAAACCTTTATCTGTAAATTGGGTGCCGTTGTCCGTAATGACCTCTTCAGGGACCCCAAATCTTGAGATGATTTTTCTCTCGAAGAATCGCTGCACCCGTGCCGACGTGATCGAGGCTAGCGGTTCGGCCTCGATCCATTTAGTGAAGTAATCGACTGCCACACCAACCATCTCAACTGCCCTTCCGCTGCTTTAAATGGTCCCAACAAATCCATACCCCACTTAAAGAACGACCACGGTGCCGAGATATGCTTCAACTCTTCCGGGGGGGATAGTAGTCTTGTGGCTTGTTTTTGACAACTCTCGCATTTCCTAACATGAGCTATGGAATCAACTCCCATTGTTGGCCAATAATATCCGATGCGTAATGCCTTCCTTTCTAGTGCTCTTGCCCCCATGTGCTGTGTAACACCCCGTGTGCACCCGGTGCGTTATCATCAATAATATCAGTATCACGCTATCAACGTTAAATAAAAGCGATGCGGAAGCGATAGAATCATTTTTCTTGATTTTATTATGCATGGAATATAAAACACAACACAAGCATTAACATAACAAACCCCTGCTGATCCAGATAAAACTAACATACAAAAACACAAAACATAGGCAGATACATAAACATCTAAACAAAGGAAATCAGGAGGAACATACAACAACCTCATCTGTACATATACATGCTAAAAAACAAGACCACATTTGGTCATACATCATTATATGTACAGTACAACGGGTGTACACTCACACCCCATCTTAAAACAGATACAAGAACAAGACAGAGGTATAAATAAAACTCTTCCAATCTTTATCTGCAGCCCATGACCGTCTCCAGCATACTCAGCTCAGCCTTAAGCTCTATGGTTGCTCTTCTCCTCAGGAAACTCCTGAAAACAACAACCCACAGCAGGGATGAGATAACATCTCAGTAAGCTCAGGGTTCTGGGAAATCCTCCCTCACCCTGGTTTACCCCCAAACATACACCCATAAAAACACAAACATAACAAGCCTAGGACATCATCCTAGCTATCACTCATTCCCCAGCTCACTGGGTACTCGCTGGATGCTACCAGCATCAGAGGTCTCACACCTCATACTGGCTCTCAAGCCATTTCAACCTCGTTTCACAGAGCCACGCCATCAACATGGCATCAATATGCTATACTGGCTCTTACCGACGTCTCACAGAGATCTCTCAGAGGTACTATATCACATAAGTGTTCACAACTGAACACTGCTCATACTCGAGAGGCACAACCTCCCAAAAACATGCGAACATTGCCTGAGGACTATCACTCAGGACTTACTCCTCCAGATATTGCTCATCTAAGAGACTCTAGACTCTCATCTCCTCGAGAAAACTCTCTCTAGAGATACAACATATCTGCAAGCTGCCTGGTCCCGCCAGGACTTTCACACACAATCAATATCCATGTGATTCCGATGGTTATCGTCATCTATCACTGATCCATGTGATTCCGATGATTATCGCCATCTATCACTGATCCATGTGATTCCGATGATTATTGCCATCTATCACTTATCATCATCCTGCGGAGGCTTCATCTAGATATATAGGCCACATCTCCACCCACGGAGGATCATCTATATACTAGGAACATCTCATGGCAGGACATCACTATATCTATCAGAGGCCGTCTGAATATATAGGTACAACCATGTCTGGAGGACTCCTATATACCGGTACATCTCTGTAATGAGGCTCGTCCGAATATATAGGTACAACCACTTCTGGAGGACTCCTATATAACGGGTACATCTCATGCCCTATCTCATACAATCGCCTGAGGAGGCTATGTCTGTGGATATAGGAACATCTCCCACAGGAGGCTACCTCTATATCACAGGAAACATCTCATGTCAAGCTTACTCAACAGTGCCTGGGAAATCTCTCCACTCAGGACTTCACACACAATGCCTGAGGAATCTCTCATCTCAGGTCTTCACAAACAATGCCTGAGGAATCTCTCATCTCAGGTCTTCACAAACAATGCCTGAGGAATCTTTCATCTTAGGACTTCCATCGTCTCTGCCTAAGGAAACATCCATCCTTAGGACTTTAGACGGAGAGCAGTGGCACCTCCCAAGGAATCTCAGCTATTCCAGGGAGTCCTCAAACTCTACCTCTGGCTAGGGAACCTCAACTAGCCTGATACTAGTCCAGTATCCTGTAGGTTCCATCACAGATCATACTAGGATCTGCATCTCATCACAGAACACTCACACAGTGTTCATCATTCCACGGCCCAAGGCCCTACACCTGAAGCCACAGGTGTCACAAAACCCTCACACCATCTCGGTGTCTATCCTGGGGTTCACCAAACATATATATATATATATATATAGATATATAATCAGATAACAGGCCACATTGGCCTTCCTCACCTCAGCATGCATATTCACATATACATATATATATATATATATATATATATCAACAAGCATGGCATGCATTCTTCACCCACTTGGATGATAAACAAGAGAAAGGGCTAATTCCCAGAGCGATGAGCTTACCTGGCAAGCCGTGCCTGCACTTCCAGCCTCTGGAACGATGGTCTGCTCCTCTGACACCTCGTGTCAAGCCCTAACAAGGCAACCAAACACATATCACAGACCATTCAGGCACATAACATATCTAAGCTCATCAGACAGTCCTCAACTGTCTCTGAGAAAGGAATCTCAGTCCTTCCCATCAACCCGA
>PYAF01006110.1:503799-527765 GCA_007407185.1 Glycine tomentella
TTAAGACAGAGAGTTCCATTTTTCATAAAAAGCCTTAGTAATCGATTAAACCGATATGTAATCGATTACAATGATCATGATTTGTTTTCTAAAGGCACGAAGAACAAAATAATCGATTCCAGTATATGTGTAATCGATTACTTCAGTAAAACTTTGTTTTTCCAAAAACTTTACTTTTTAAATGCCTTAGTTATATACTACCTTTGATTAAACCTTTTAATCTAATGATCCTAATTGAATGATTAATGCATGATGTGCACAATTGGATTATCAGATCATATACTTCCTTTTACAATTAATCAAATTGATCTTCAATGCTTTCCATGGAACTTTGCCTTTGAGCATGTTGAAAGCACAAAACTTTTGAGCCTTTGATTCATGTTCATTGATGCTTGGCTTCTCTTGAATCAACAGTCTTCAGCAATAACAAAGATCTTGAACAAGGGATTTAAGGACAGACATTCAATCCTAGCATCACAGAAGAAATCATAGAATCCAAAATTGCTACACACAACTGAGCTTTTGTATTGAGTTTCAACAATGCTTTTCACTTTCATCACAAAACATAATCCAGCTTGAACACCCTTACCAGATAAAATTCACTCATCACTCAAGTGTCTAGAGTGCAATCCAATCACTCTCAATCTCTACAGCCATAACACTGCCATAGGCTTGACCATATTCTCAATTTCCCTAAGAAAATACAACACATGCACACTTGATCAAAAGGACTTCCAGGGTTGTAACTTGGCTTGGCTGAGGGGTGGATATATTTTGAAAGTGACTAAACAACAATTGAGATTGAAATAGCATCAACTTTTCCATTCATTCAAATTTCTATTCTAAATTTCATTCCACTATCTCTTTTTAGCATTTTCTTTTTCTTTTGTACTTCCCTTTTAATTTTTTTTTTAATTGCAGACCATCTTTTGATTTTTCTTTCATTTCTAGCACTTTTCATCTGAGTGCTTTTCTTTTTATCCACACATCAAATTTGCATTCCAATCTCAACTAAGGTGAGGTCATGACTGTGGTTTACAAAAATTCTTTTATCAGGTGTTTGAACAATTAGGTCTTAGGCTCAAAGGGGTTAACAAGGGATTATTATTTTCAGGAAGAGCTATTTGGCTCAAGCTTAAAAGAATAAAATTGTCTTTATCACATCATGTACGCATGCATCATAGAGTTTACCACTGTGAGAACTCTCTAAAAAAATATTTCTATATAGGCACAATTCTCACAGGCTATGGTATGAAGCTAGATTTGTTGATTCAAAATCAAACATCATATCCATTCTAACAATCACTTCAGTCATGCAATAATTTTAGATTCCAATCATTATTTATGCAATGTAATTCTCGAATGTTCTTATCACAATTTTCCCTATTCTCAATCAAGTTTCTTACTGATTCAGCTTTGTAAATCTGGGTCATTCTTTTATCAAAAGTGTCTAATATGTACTCCTATAGTTTAAGTTAGGAATTAGACAGTAAGTTACTTATCCACAAAAAAAAAAAATTTTTTTACTCCAAAACTTCCTTTGTTCTCAACATCACTGTTTTCCTCAATTAACGCATACCCCTAATTCCCAGATTTAACATTTGCTGTCCCTAGCAAATAATTAATGGCCAGGTATGGAAAGAACAAAATAACGTAGGCGTTATTTGAGGACACAAGATAATCCGGAACATCAGTCTAATATAAATCCCAAAAACCAGTACCAAGGTTCAATGCAAATATCATAAAAGCTGGTAAATAAAACAAAGTGCAAGAGAGCTAACCAAAGAGCTCAGCATAAAGTACGAGTAAGTCTAAAATGTAGAAACCAAAGTGAACATAAATAAAACACAGAAACAGTAAATAAAAGGTAGCAGAAAGATCAATCCTCAGCCATAGGATCTGCATCTAGTGCGACTGGGGGCTCTGGAGGGTCTGATGCAGGTGCTGATGGTGATGGGTGGCTCTCAGGTGGTGAGAGAGGAAGTGGTGCTGATGGGTACTGGGGCTGGTAAGCGCTGGTGTCTATGGACAGATGGCGGCAGATATCCTCCATCATGCGAGTCATGTATGCACCCTGGATGCGTACCATCTGAACCTGTGCCTGTAGATGAAGGTAGCCGGGTGAATCCTTGAACAGGGGCTCCCAGTGAAGTGGTCTCTGCTAGCTGGAAGTGCCTGTCTGCGATGGTGGAGAAGGAGAGTGGACAGCTAGAAGTGTGGAAGGATGGTTGTCGTCCTTAGCACGCTCCTGAGGCATCGGACGAGGGCTCCGTGTGTCCATCGCCGCTGAAGTCATCTCGGATGCTCGTAGAAGCTGCCCCTTCACCGCGTTCTTCAGGGAATCGGTATATGTCCGCGGGGTCATCGGAGTAGCTACCGGATCATCCATAGCCTCATCATCAGGGATGATGACTCCAGCACGCCGGCATAAATGAAGAATGAGAGAAGAATGGGCCAGAAAGGAGCGGTTGTTGCCGTCCTGGATCATGTGGATGATCCTATCAGATAGGCCCCTAGAAATGTTGAGGTTCATGTCCCTCATCAGCACAAATAACATGGCTGCCCTCTCTACGTTCACGTCGGTCAGGTTAGTCGACGAAATGACCGTGTGGTTAACAAACTGATGCCAAAACTCTGCCTCCCCTGTGAGGTCTTGCCTGTGCAGCTTCTCTGGTACCCAATCTGAACCAGTCTTGGTCTTCCAAGATGTGAATCTACTGGTGATGCCATGCCTCAGCTCATCAGCCGTCCGAGGCATGTCATCTCTGTATACGCTCTTGCCTGTGCCTGGAATGGGCTGCATAATATTGTAGATGACTGCGAACCGACAGTTCCCATGAATGTTGTGCGAGGTCCCCAGGAAGTCCTCAATAGCGTAGTAATCGAAGGGGACCTGCACACCTTTGACCCAGCTAACTCGGTCGTCCTCCACTGTGTCTCGCTTCACATTAGCCAAAAACTCCTTGAGGATGTAGCTGGAGCTTGGCTCTACAAATGTGACCAGTGTCTGCCATTGCCTCTGGATAATCAATTTCCGGATGGGAGAGTCTTCAAGGAATTGATCCCAGAGTATCTGCTTCTCAGAAATAATCTTCTTAGGCAGGTACCACTTGAGGAAGTGGTCCTCAGCCTCCTGGGATTTGAACCTCCCATCATCATAACCCGAGACCCTGGGCCTCTTGCTGCTGGGAGTGGCTGAGCTTTTCTTCTTCTTGCCCTTGTCAACTTGCTTGCCTTTATCAACCTGTTTGCCCTGAAATTCACAGATCAAATTTCCAAAACAATCTAGGGTTAACAAAGTACCAAAATAGATTATGGTCCAAGCGCCGCATAAAGTGAATTCCCAATTAAATGAGACTATGTCACAGTTGATAAGAGAAGCAGAAAACATAGGAATGGGGAATGGAAGCATTTGAAGAACTGATATGCATAGGCAAAACCAAAATTGCAAAAGGAGTCCACCAAGCTACTAACAATTAAAATTCCATAGCATTCATGCATCACCCAATGAAGACAATTGTATGGTTCTAAGCCAACACCAAGATTCCCATATTTACTTGAAAGCTTATTGGTAACAATGGTGTAAACCAGCATATTCAATAATTTCAACAATGCAAGCACATACTAGGAATCAAAGCAACTGAGGAACAAAAGGGACATTCATGCTCAGAATAATGTTATAATCAAGCAACTACACAGAACATATTAAATCAAGCACCCATAAGGCAAAAACCAACAAACTGATGAAACCCAGCCGACGCTATTCGCGCAGGGTTGTTGCGCGGTCAGCACGAACTGGGTTCATGCCCTATAATCCCCAAATCAGATGCTACTCTACCCAGACCCAAGGCCATGCTTTTTAAAGCACATTATGGTGGAGAAAACAGCTATGCACTTACCTTATCACCGGCCATGTAGATTGAAAGCAACAAAAATTGATAGCAAATGCAAAGGGTTCCAAGCACAAAGAAAATGCTGAAACGGAAATGGGATGCTAAGAGGTAGATGAAATGCTCTGAGCCTTAAAGCTATGATGAATGACAGTGGTTATTGGAGGTTAATGGTGGGTTCGTAACGGTTTGAAAGTGGAAAGGGTAAGCAGCAGTTATGGAATGGAGAGGAATGAAACGAAGTGAAGGGGCGCTGAGTTTTTATTTTAAAAACTGGTCGCGAAGCCCGCGCGGCTCGCGCCACTCACGGCGCGGATCGTGCCATGACAATTCCTATGCTACTGACAGCGCTAGAATCAGCGCGGAAGGCGCCAGAAACCCGACAATCCCCACTTTCTAGACCAGCCTTGGCGCTACTCATGCCACTTATCACGCTAGCCGTGCCAACTGGCTGTTACTGAATCCAGTTGGTGCGGTCGCCGCCAGACATGGCGCTGGTCGCGCCAGAAACCAGAGGGAATGCTAAATGGAAGGCACTAGTGGCGCTGGCAGCGCAATATCTTACGCTGATCGCGCTGAATTGCCAGCTGGCACGGGTAGTGATGTGCTGCAAACACATCTTAGTTTTAGGCTAGTTTAGGTTATAATTTGATTGAATAAATTAGGAATATAGGTTAGAATTAGTTAATTGTCAATTATATTTTAATTATATCTCATTTCATTACTAAGTTGTGATTTCAGGGCTAAAAAGAGAAGAATCAAGTAAAAGAAAGAAGAAAAGCCTATTTAAAGTCTCGCGCAATCCGCGCCACAAGTCGCGCTAGTCGCGCCACAATCAAAATAACAAGCCTCAATTTCGAACAAGCCGCACGAGTCGCGCCATGGTCCATGCCAGTAGCGCCATATGCTTGAAGGCCAACCATTCAGCTCGAAAAGGCCACGCTATTAGCGTGGATTCCCGCGCGAGTAGCGCCATAAAGCCGAAATTCCTGCGACGATTTTGTTTCCTTATTTAAAATTATCTGGTTCAAAAATTGGCACAGGAAGAGGCTTTGTTACCCAAATTAAAGCACTCTATAAAGGAAAGGCTTTTGGACTGAAGATGGGGACTCTCTACACCAGATTTTAGGAATTTTAAACCTTTGGATATCACTCCTACATAGAATCAAAGCTAGGGTTTGCTGCAGAATCATGTTTCATTTGACAGCTTTGGTGTTTTTGATGTCTATGTCAGGCTAAACTTTGTATTGTGGTTAGGCCAAGAACCAATGTGATTGTTATGATTGCTTTATTTTACTCTGTTCTTAATTGTTATAGTCTTTCTTAGAATTGGCCATTCTATTTAAGTTTTGAGGGTTAGGATTCGTAATAGGAATGTTGGGATTCTAATTTCTGACATGAGTAAAATAACAATTGTTCATTGCCTAGGGATAGGGATGCGTGGTTGCAGAACTTTATAATATATTCTTTTAAATGCTTAGCTTGATAGAAATCACTAAGGGATTAGGGTTTTGACTCAGGTTAAAGGGTTAATTCGCTAAGGGATTAAGGATTAGCTAAATTAGAAAAGATTTATTCTCTGAGTAATCAGAAGCAATCGACTTTGATAACCAGTTAAGTGAAAGAGGTAGGAATCAAAGGGGATTGCGTCCTGACTACAATTATTCTTTCCATTGGTTATAACTCATTTTATTTGCTTTTGCATTTATTTTAATTTCTATTCTTTATTTAAATACTCAAAGTCACAACACAACAATTCTTCAAAAATACTTTCTTTTTATTCCAATTACTTAGACCGTGAATTACTGTGAAATTCATACCAATCCTTATGGAGACGATACTCTACTTACCCACTTTATTAATTGAACGAGCGATATACTTGCCGTTTTCGCAACAGGTAGTGCCAGGTACGGCGCGGATCGCGCCACACTCTTACCTAAGACTAAAACTTGCCTGAATCAGACTCAAAGGCTCAGCAATCCTCAAAATAACCTATCTAAACTGTAATATGACACATGAACGAACCTAAATTTAAGAAAAACACAGAAATAACAACCAGAACAAGATTAAATAATGATTCTTATGCATTGAGGAAAAACACACACAATCATAACCAAAAAGCACAATTAAAGGACACAATTGAGTTGCCTCTCAATAAGCGCTTGTTTAACGTCGCGAACCTGACGGTCAATCCTCTAGGGATTAGGGGAACTCAAAAGGATTGCCACAGCATCGCTATCAATTTGACCACCAAAATATGGCTTCAGGCGCCATCCATTGACCTTGAAAGGTCTGTTGGTGTCAAGAGGAGAGATTTCCACAGTACCATAAGGAAAAACCCTTATCACTACAAATGGACCAGACCATCTAGACTTGAGCTTACCTGGAAACAATCGCAAACGCGAATTGTACAATAATACCTGTTGGCCTAGTGTAAACTCCTTGGAATGGATGTGCTTGTCGTGCCATTTCTTCGTTTTCTCCTTGTACAGCCTTGCATTCTCATATGCAGTCAGTCGGAATTCATCCAATTCATTCAGTTGCAACAAGCGCTTCTCTGTCGCCTTTGAAAGCTCAAAGTTGAGGAACTTGGTGGCCCACATAGCTTTATGCTCCAATTCTACCGGAAGATGGCATGATTTCCCATACACCAACTGATACGGCGACATACCTATTGGTGTCTTAAAAGTTGTCCGGTAGGCCCACAAAGCATCGTCCAAATTCTTGGACCAATCCTTTTTAGAACTTCCAACGGTCTTCTCAAGTATCCGCTTCAATTCCCTGTTGGAGACTTCCACTTGACCGTTGGTTTATGGGTGATAGGGCGTGGCCACCTTGTGAGTTACCCCATACTTGGTGAGCAAACTTTCAATTTGCTTGTTGCAGAAATGTGTGCCACCATCACTGATTATGGCTCGGGGGACGCCAAAACGCGTGAAGATGTTCTTTCTCAGGAAGTTGGCAACAACTCTGGCATCATTAGTGGGCAATGCCACTGCTTCCACCCATTTGGAGACGTAGTCAACTGCCACCAATATATGTTGATTGGAGAAAGACTTGGGAAAGGCTCCCATGAAGTCTATACCCCACACATCAAACAATTCCACCTCGAAGATGCTGTTGAGTGGCATTTCATCCTTCCGGGATATGTTCCCCGTTCTTTGGCATCTATCACAATTATCCACAAATGCCTTAGCATCCTTGAATAGGGTAGGCCAATAATACCCACTTTGCAGCACCTTGTGAGCAGTCCGGTTACCTCCAAAGTGTCCTCCATAGCTTGAGGAATGGCAATGCCAAAGGATCTTTGGCACATCAAACTCAGCCACACATCTTCTGATAATACCATCAGCACACTGGAAGTACAGGAATGGGTTGTCCCACTGATATCTTCGGGCATCGTGCAAGAACTTCTTCTTTTGCTGCCATGTAAACTCATCCGGGATTGCTCCAACAGCTTTGTAGTTGGCCATATCAGCAAACCAAGGAGCATTGGTGACAACCATCATTTGCTCATCTGGAAATGATACATCAATGGCTAGTTCAGGCCCATCTTGCAGATTTGTGGCTTGAATCCTTGACAAGTGGTCTGCTACTTTGTTCTCTACCCCAGCCTTGTCTCTTATCTCTAGATCAAACTCTTGGAACAAGAGCATCCAACGCAGTAAGCGTGGCTTAGCATCCTACTTGGTCAATAAATACTTAATAGCAGCATGGTCAGTGAAAACAATAACTTTGGACCCAATCAAGTAAGGCCTAAACTTGTCCAATGCATATACCACAACTAGCATTTCTTTTTCAGTTGTGGCATAGTTAATCTATGCCTCATTCAAAACTTTGCTAGCATAGTATATGACATGCAGAAGTTTATCTTTACGTTGTCCAAGGACATCCCCAATGGCATAAGCGCTTGCATCGCACATTAGCTCAAAAGGTAAGTTCCAATCAGGGGCTGTGAGAACTGGTGCAGTAGTAAGCTTTTCCTTCAACACATTAAATGCGCTGAGGCAAGCTTCATCAAAGACAAAATCAGATTCTTTTGTCAATAGTTGCCTAAGAGGTCTCGCAATCTTAGAAAAATCCTTAATGAACCTCCTATAGAAGCCAGCGTGGCCTAAGAAGCTACGCACACTATGGACATTTGTGGGAGGTGGCAATTTTTCAATCAACATAAGCTTAGCCTCATCTACCTCAATGCCTTTTGAAGAGATTTTGTGGCCCAAAACAATGCCATAGCGTACCATGAAATGGCACTTCTCCCAATTTAATACAAGGTTTATTTCTTGACATCTTTGCAAAACTTTAGATAAGTTCAATAAACAAGCATCAAAGCAAGAACCAAACACAGAAAAATCGTCCATGAACACCTCTAAAAAATTTTCAACCATATCAGAGAAAATGGATAGCATACACCTTTGAAAAGTTGCGGGCGCATTGCACAAATCGAAGGGCATCCTTCTGTAGGCAAACACTCCGAATGGGCAGGTGAATGTTGTCTTCTCTTGATCTTCCGATGCCACGGGAATCTGATTATAGCTGGAATACCCATCAAGAAAACAATGGAAAGCATGGTTGGCTAGTCTGTCCAACATCTGATCAATGAAAGGGAGTGGAAAATGATCTTTCCTGGTGGCGTCATTAAGTTTTCTATAATCAACACACATCCGCCAACTAGTGATGGTTCTTGTAGGAATGAGATCATTATTATCATTCTGAACCACGATCACTCCTCCCTTCTTTGGAACAGTTTGCACCGAACTCACCCAAGCGGTGTCTGATATGGGATAGATCATCCCAGCATCTAGAAGCTTCACCACTTCCTTCCGGACAACCTCTTTCATCATAGGATTCAATCTTCTTTAGGGTTGCCTGACGGGCTTTACATCATCCTCCATTAGAATCTTGTGTGTACAAAATGAAGGATTGATACCCTTCAAATCTGATATGGACCATCCAATGGCGGACTTATGATCCTTTAGCACCTTGATTAACTTGGCTTCTTCATCTTTAGACAAGCTTTTGCTAATGATCACAGGGTATGTATCATCTTCCCCAAAAAACACATACTTTAGGGCTGCTGGCAGCTCCTTCAATTCCAGCTTTGGTGCCCCAACATCAATGTCAGTGTCTTTCTTTTCTAACACCTCCACTGCTGCTTCTTTTAATTCTTCACTGACAACCACATCTTGAGCCTCCATAATCTCTTCAAGTTCTTGCTCAAGAGACTGTTCTGAGTGAATCAAGACATCTAGCACATCAATCCTAAAGCAATCATTCTTATCAAGAGGAGCCTTCATAGCGTCGAAGACATTGAATACAATTGATTCATCAAACATCCTCAACTCTAATTTTCCTTCAGCCACATCTATGATAGCTCTAGCTGTAGCCAAGAATGGCCTACCTAGAAGAACAGGTATCTCCCCCTCTTCCATGTCTAGAACTATAAAGTTAGCTGGGAAAATAAATTTACCCACCTTGACCAAAATGTCTTCAATGAACCCACTAGGTCTTCTCAAGGATCTATCAGCCAATTGTAGAGATACCCTGGTAGGTTTTTCAACTCAGAGAAGCCCAATGATTTGCATATTGAAAGGGGCATCAAGTTGATACTTGCACCAAGGTCACATAAGGCTTTACCCACATTAACATTACCTATGGCAATAGGTATGTTAAAACTTCCTAGATCCCAGAGTTTAGGTGGAACACGGCTCTGGATGATGGCACTGCATTCTTCGGTTAAAACCACTGTCTCACATTCTTGCAGCTTGTGCTTTTTAGACAATAAGTCCTTCATAAACTTTGCATAATTGGGCATATTAGCCAGGGCTTCAGCAAAAGGAATGTTGACCTGCAGCTTTTTAAACATTTCCAAGAACTTGGCATATTGCTTTTTCTGTGCTTGCTGCTTCATCTTCAAAGGGTAAGGAGGCTTTTCATATCTGGAAAAATCCATATGCTTCTTGGGTTCAACTGAAGCTTGTTCCTTCCCTTTCTCTTGCTCTTTTTCCTTTGAGCTGATAGATGGTTCTTCTTCAGGTTGTGCAACAGCTGGTGGAATCTCTTTTTCCTTCTCTTCTCTATGCACCACTTTGGTCTTCTCCTTAGGAGCAATAACAATTCCACTCCTAGTGGTGATAGCTTTGGCATGTTCCCTAGGATTAACCACGGTATCACTAGGGAATTGTCCAGGTGATCTCTCAGCTAGTTGCTTGGAGATTTGGCCAATCTGAGTCTCCAGATTTCTGATGGAAGCACCTTGGTTTTTCAATTGAGACCTAGTCTCATTCATGAAGGCATCAGTGTTCTGGATATGATCATTAGTGGTCTTGGCCAGCTGCAACATAGCTTTTTCCAACTCTGATGGCTCCTTGGGAGGGATGGGAGGTGGTTGCAAGTAGTGGTTAGACTTGTAGTCCAACCCACCTCCATGTGGTCTTCTTGGATAGCTATTACCACTCCCAGAAGCTTGGTTGTAATTTCTCTGATAACCTTGTGGTGGCCTTTGGTCATACCATACTCCGTTCACTTGAATTGGATTGGCCCCCACCAAGGTAGGACACATTGGATTCATGGTCCCCTTGACAATATTCACATACAACCACGCCTGCTCTGATTGAGGAAGCTTGAGCTTTGGATACCTCTAGCTTGTCAATCTTAGCATTGAGGATGGCAAGCTGCTGTGATAGAAGTTTCTGTTCAGCCAACATTGCGTATGTGCTACCCAAATGAATGACTTCCCTCTTTGGCTGGCTTGCAATGCTCTCATTCTCTATTCGGGCCAAAGAGTTTATCAACTCATGTGTTTGGGCTGCTGTTTTTGATCTGATGGAGCATCCGGCTGCTCCATTAAAAACCAGCTTGGATTCCGGTGACAAACCATTAAAGAAGATCCGCACCTTCTTCCCAACCGGTATATCGTATTGAGGACATCGCCGGATCAACTCCTGAAACCGATTCCATACCGCACATAGTGTTTCTCCATGGATTTGCGTGAAGTTGGTGATTTCATTCACCAGGCGGTTATACTTCTCCATATAAAAATACTGAGCAAAGAAACTTGCCATCAACTCATCCCAAGTAGTTATGCTGTTAGAAGGCTGACGACCTAACCACCTGAGTGCTTTCCCCTTCAAAGCAAAAGGAAAAAGGCGTAGCCTAATGGCATCATCCGTTACTCCTTGATGACGGATGGTGTCGCAGATCATCATGAAACGGTCAGCAAAGTCATGAGGATCCTCATCTTCCTCACCACCGAATTGATTCTTCTCCACCAAGCTGATAAGAGATGGGTGGATGTCGAAATGATTGGCTTGAATAGGTGGTCTGACAATGCTAGAAGGCGGTCGGACGAATAATGGAGCAAGGATATTCTCCATAAGTTCGTCCTCCGGCCTTGGCTGCTCATTGCGTTGCTCAGCCATATCTGGTTCCTCTTCTGATTCTTCTTCTTCCTGTGGTCAAAAACCAGACACTTCTGCCTCCTTCCTTTGTTTCGTTAACCTCCGGTTCCTCCTAGCAGTTTTCTCAATTTTCGGATCAAACTGAAGATTTGCGGGGTTAGCGGTACCTCGCATAAACTCTGGAAGCAGGTTAGTAACAAAATAAGTCCAACCTTAAAGATAGAAATTTATAACAAATTTGGCTTAAACAATCCCCGACAACGGCGCCAAAAACTTGTTGCGCACTCGGCAAGTGTACCGATTGCTCAAGTAATAAAGTAGTAAGAAAGATATCGTTCTCACGAGGATTGGTTGGCCAATTAATCTATAAATTGTATCAATAAGTTGGATGACAAGTATAATGAATGAAATTGTTTGGTGTGTGTGTGAACAAACTAAATGAAAAACCTAATTATAAGCATAAGTATTATAAACAAGTGGTTAAGAGCGTAACAATACGTAAACTAATGTAGCTAGGGCAACCCACACTCCATGCTCCCAACATTCCTACATGCATTGTGTGCTACGTTCATCTATACCGGTTACTCAATTCATGCACCCTCATTCGATAATAATTAAGCTCTAATCCCTTAGTGACATTAACCCTTTAGCCTAATTAAGTGCCCTAATTCCTTAGCAACATTCATTAGGTTAAGCATTAAATGATGCATTAAAAAGGATTACAAGCATACATCTCTATCCCTAGACAATGTAAAGCTTGTCACTTCACCTAAGTCCAAGCATAGAATCTCAATATTCTTATTGCAACCCTAGCTTTCAATACCCAACTATATTGATCAGTTCTAGCAAGATTTAAACATACATTCAAGCAGAGTAAAGTGAAATAACTTGGCATAAACAAACAATAGCATTCAATCCAATCCAAATGAAGGTTACATTGAGTGTTTGGCCCTAACTACAAAATAAAACTAGCCAAACCTAGTCATGGATGGCCTTGGCACAACAAAAAGAAGCATACCCTGCTGATATACAAGCAAGGATGGGAGGAGAAGAGGAAGAACCCACTTTAACTCACACCCAAGCCCTAAACTCAGCTCCCAAGCTCTCTTTTCTCTTCCTTTTGTGATTTTTTGTTCCAAAAGTCCCTAAACCAAAAGTGGGCTTGGCTATTTATACTTGGGGAAGTGAAATCCCAAGTTTATCCCTTGACAGCTTTTTAAATCTGCAGAATCGAGTCCTGGCGCGGATCGCGTGACATGTGGCGCTGATCGCACCAACATTTCAGTTCTGGCGCTGACCGCGTGGGAAGTGGTGCTGATCGCGCTAGCTGCATTCTTCAGCTACTATTCTTCTGACGCTGGTCGGGCTGCACTTGGCGCTGGTCGTGCCAAGAAATCGAGGAACTTCATTTTCCAGAGCGGCATTCACGCGGATCGCGGGGGTCTTCCCGCGGATGGCGCCAAGGTTTCCAGCTGGCGCTGGTGGCGCGAATCGCGCCACAACTTCTGGTGCTCTTTTCTGCAGCTCTTTTTACTCAAATTACCTGCCAATCTCTTCAATTTGACCAAAATATATCATTGGGGCACATGAATCATATTCATACCAATTGAAAGGTTTTTATCATATAATTTGATGCATTTAATAAGCAAATTGAGCTTGGAAACATCATGTGCTAGGCACATATCAGAGAACCACATTATAGTTAAGATATTATAGTTATACCATATATGATTTCAGAGGGGAGGGACCAACTAGGAAATAGAAAAGATTCACATGCCTTAAGCAAATGCCACATACTCATATAGAGAAGCTAGGCCATGCTATATATATAATCCCAAATGTTAAAGGGGATAAATATGAACAAAAGGCCATACATGATAAAAAGTGAGAAGGTGGTTGTATAAAGACGAAATGAAGAACAGATCGAAGCTTCGGGTGCATGACCCACCCAAACACACCCAATAATGCTGTCGAACCCATAAACACGAAATGAAAAACACAAATAAAACGAAAACCCCAACCCTCAACATGTCAAACCCCTAAACCAAAAGAATATTTCTGATTTCAAATCTGGTTTTACAATAGCCACTGTGTCAGGAGAACCTTGTAGAAGGAGAATCGGCGACCACCACCTATTAACGGAGATGAGGACGGAGTCACGACGGAGGGAACCAACCACAGCGGCTGACGAAGCGTGCACGAGGCTAGGTCAAGGAAATCTCGCGATGTTGTGTGTCAGCTGAGACGGAAATGTGAAAAATTAATTCTAGGGATTTAAAAATCACCATGACAATTCGAAGATGGTTTAAATGAAACCATCTTTGAATTAAAAACAACAAAGATGGTTTTCATAACAGAACGACGTCATTTTACACCTTCTAAGATGGTTGTCCTATAACCGACTTTGAAAATTTCGATTTATTTACGAAATTGCCACCACCTATGATTCAAAGACGGTTTAGATACAACCGACTTAGAATTACCGTCTTAAAATTAGCCTTTTGTCACATCTGACCATCACCAACAATGCACATTGGTTTGATGCTTTTTTTTTAATCTATGTCTGCATTCACTACTACAAAGACAGTTTTTAAAGTCGGTTATTTGACCCATACAGAGTCGGTTTTGGAACCGACCTTATACACTGACGTCGTCAAAAAGGGAAGGCTACAACGTCGATTTTCTAAGGACCGACTTTGAATTTTGTTTTTTTTTATTTTTTTTTAAATCGTACAATCTAAGTCAGTTATTTTAAAAAACCGACTTAGAAGCTTAGCTACAAAGTCGGTTATTTGAAAAAACCGACTTTGAAAGCTAGGATACAAAGACGTTTATTTTAAAACCCGACTTTGAAATATTAAATACAAAGTCAGTTATTTGGAATAACTGACTTTGAATGACTAAACTGACAATTTTAAGATGGTTGTTTTAAATAACCGACTTTGAATCCATTTATTAAAAAAAAAACAAAAAATGAAGGATCTAAGTCAATTATTTGAAATAACCGACTTTGAATGACTATATTGACAATTTTAAGACAGTTGTTTTAAATAACTGACTTTGATTCCATTTATTTAAAAAAATAAAAAATGAAGGATCTAAGACGGTTATTTGAAATAACCGACTTTGAATGTGTCTATATAAAAAAAATATAAGGATCAACAGTTGATGTGTTGCAAACACATCTTAGTTTTAGGTTATAATTTAGTTAAATAATTAGGAAAATAGATTAGAATTAGTTAAGTTTATTATGTTATTGTTTTAAATCTGATTTCAATACATTTGAGCAATTTTAGGTTAAAAAGAGGAAGTTCAAGGAAAAAGAAAGAAGCAAAGCCAGTTCAAAGTCCCACGCGGATCGTGCGGGAATCCGCGCCACCAGCGCCAGGTGAAGAATTGAAGGCCATTGTTTAGCGTGAGAAGGCCGCAAGCACAACGCCATTAGCGCCGAAGCCGCGCCAGGGACACGAAGCCAAGCCTTTTCCCTCGAAGAACCCACGCGGATCGCGCCAAGTCCACGCGATCAGCGCCACAAGCTCAGCATCAGACCATTCAGCTCGAATACTCCACGCGGTTAGCATGGAGAGTCACGCGATCAGCGCCATGCTTTCGAACAGACCGTGCGGTTAGCGCGGGACTCAGCGCGGATCGCGTGGAGACGATTCTGTTTCCTTAATTAACTTATCTGTTTCGAATTTCAGTGTTGTTTTAGGCTTTATTGCCTTAATTAAATTATTCTATAAATACAAAGCCTCTGAACTGAGTCTGGGGACCCTGGATACCTTGGAATACATTGGATTAGCCAGAGAAACTCTCTAAACATCATTCTAAATCCCTGGAAATCAAGAATCAAGGCTAGGGTTTCAGCACAGTCATGTATTATTCAACAGCTTTGATGTTCTTGAGGCCTATGACAGGCTAAATCTTGTATTGTGGGAAGGCCATGAACTGATGTGAATTCCTCTGTAATTTGAATGGTATTGAATAATAATGTTTGATTGTTTTATTCTATTCTGCACTTATTTCTATTCTTATTTGGAATTGATCACTCTGATTAAGTACTGAGGGTTAGGATTCGCAATGGGAACGTTGGGGTTCTAATTTCTAACCTGTTTAGAATAACATTTGTTCATTACCTAGGAATAGGGATGCGGGAATGCAGAACTAATAATATGGTCTTTTTAATGCTTAAACTGATAGACTTCATTAAGGAATTAGGTTTTTTTGATTCAGGTTAAAAGGTTAATTCACTAAGGGATTAGGGATTAACTAATTTAGAAAAGATTTATTCTCTGAGCAATCATAACAAGAAACCCATATGATATATTCTCTAAATGCTTAGTTTGACAGGATCGCTAAGGGATTTGGATTCTCGATCAAATTAAAGGGATAAGTCGCTAATAAATTAGGATTTACGAAATTAGGAGAGATTTATCATTTGTGTAAATTAAACTGATAAACCAGTCAAGTGAAGGAGGTAGGAAGCAAAGGGGATTGTGCCTGACCACAATTATTCTTCCATTGGTAATTTCTTGATTCAATTTACTGCTTATTTAATTTCTATTTTTACTTAACAAACAATCAATCAACAACAACTTTCTTCAACATTTATTGTTTTATTTTCAATCACATTGCATTAATCTTACTGTGAATTTCATCCCAATCCCTGTGGAGAATGATACTCACTTACCTATTTTATTACTTGAAATGATCGGTGTACTTGCCGAGTGTGCGCATTTCGTCAACAACAGTAAATGCACAATAATTCATAGTGATTTTACTTAAAACAGTAAATGCACAACAGATTCCATCACTCACACACGGTCATACCAAGATACAAGTTACAAGAGTTGTGAGCATGCCTTTTTTCTTTCCTTATCAATGCAGTTTATACATCAAGCAACAAATTATCAGTTCTGATAAAAAAAACATACAGGAGAGTGACTAGTTGACTAGATCAATATAATTGTGATCCAATGCTTTAGAATTGAACTTTAGACTCAGTTCTGATAAAAAAAAAGCATACAGGAAGAAATTGTAGGCACAACACCATGATTGAGAGCATCCAGATAAGACTCAATGATTCCAATCAACACAGGACCTGTCATCATAGTAAATGAATAAAAGCTTACGAGCATATCATAAGCAAGTTAACTGAGCTAGTCTGTCTGGGTGTCAGTGAGTAAAATGTTATATTTCCAAAACCTCATCTCATTATTTAAAACCTCATCTCATTCATCATTTGTGCTTAATGTAACCATCTATACAATATATATATCCATTACTATACCACCACTACCAACAGAGAAGAGAAGAGAAGAAAAGAAAGCTACCTTGTTGGAAATGAAGGAACGAGAACACGAAGTAGCTTCTAGGCCTCTGCAGTAGGATTAAAAGGAGAAGCATAAAGAGGATTATGGTGACTGCTGGTAGTAGAAATTAAAAAAAAATCTTGGTGTGTGAACAATGGGGTGTGTGAACAAAATCTTGGTTTTAATTAGAAGTCAACAAGTTTCTTGAGTTATAGTGGCTGACTAAAACTTAAATGCATGTATGATGGAGTGACAGTGATATTAAAGTTGAATGGTGAAGAGGGGTCCAAAATGCATGCAGGATCTAATCTAATCAACAATGAAAGGAAAACAAAGCAAAGAAAGAGAGAAGGTGTGAGGCTGTGAGATGAATATGATGACTAATTAATGGCACTGACCTGATAGAGTTTCCATCAGCTTGAAGAGCATCAGGCTTCGAACCCAACTTCATAAAGTTCATTGCTATTTTTTCTCTCTTTCAAAGCAAAACCAAACCAAATGTGTTTGAGACAAACAGAGTGCACAAATGGACTTTAAAAAAAATTTAAATCTCAAATCAAGTTGGCATTGCAGGAAATAAGGTAAAAAAAGTAAGAGAAAAAGAGAGGTACACAGGGTGGCAACTGGCTCATCATCAGGTGTGGTTGGCATTGCAGGAAATAATAATACCATTTTCCTTCATGAGTCATGACTCAAACCAGAGCAAGTACACCTGCATGTATACATCACTTCAAAATAAAAAAGAGAATAAAACTCTTACAACACATGATCTTTATTTACAAAACTCAAACTTAAATTTTTTAAAAAGAAAAAACATAATTCTTATTCTTCAACTATCACGTGTTCCTACAACAGCTTATAACAAAATTGCATTTTCATTGCATTTAAAATGTTTATGCAATACATGTTGTACTTGTCAATAGGTATATAAATGAAAAGCTATACTCAGTTTATGAATTGAGACTAAGATAAAATATCCAGAAAAGAATTCTAAATATTTTAGTATACAATTATTGTAATACAATATATATATATACACCTTTTTAAATATGCTGCATTGTTGCACCTTGAATGACTAGCAGTGGAGGAATAACTTTGTTCCAAATTAACTATTCCCAATAGTGTAAAACTGTCAATTGAAAAATGTTGCAAATCGAATCAACCAAAGATACTTTTTTGTATTTCCCTTCATTTAAAATAAAAACCTTTTTTTGGGAAGAAGGAGCATCTATTTGCTTCTTTTTTATAAAAGCTATTTTTCTGTTTTAAAAAAATGAAAAGAAAAATATGTATTTAACAAGAATAATTTTAAAAATATATAATTTTAAAAATTAAAACATATGTAGAAATTACCTATATAAATAGACCACAACAAATGCAAAATTATTAGTTCTCATAAAATTTGAAAAAGTTAGGAGTTGGGAATTAAATATATGCAACATATAATAATAAGTCGTACACACACTACATCTAACTCACTCACTTTGTTATATATATATATATATATATATATATATCACTTTAAAAGAAATATATATTGACACAGAATGACTTTTTTGGACATATAATCATATATAAGGAGTTACTAAATTTAAAGTTACATAATCACTTATAATAACTTAAAAGAGTGGTGCCACTTCTAAGAAAATCACATAACTTGTATTTTAGTTTTGATCATTTGTAATATAATTTAAAGGCAAATATTTATTATTTCAATATTCTCACATAATCCGTTTTTTCCTTTCACAATTTCCACTCAAAATTATCCTTCTCTCATGCACTGGTGTTGATACTAGGCCCTATTCCTAAGTACACAAATTTTAGACAGACCTCCAATTTTGACAAGTAACCACTAAGTCATGACTCAACTCACAAAAAATATCAAACCAGTCCATGTTCTAAGTCCAACAACATGAAAGTAGAACAGCCAAAGCATGCACAAAGGATCCAATTCCTTCAAAGCGATGAACATCATCATATAAATAAATATACATGAGGTAAATAATTCATGAACTATAACAAATGAGGAAGGTAAAATAAGAGTAACACTAAAATTTAATGTTTACTAAAAGAACAAATCTTCACCATCAAAAGAATATTTATTCATTGGTATTTTAAGATTTATGTGAATCATGCAAAATTACTGCATATAAATATCACTGTTTCTATCAATAAGTCACAAAGAGCCATTAAAGAAAAACTCATCTTTGTTAAATGATAGAACTAAAATGGAGAGTTGAGTTAGAGTAAACAATGATGAGGGAAACAGTCCATCAAAATTGCATCGGGACAGAGCTAGTGTGTTAAGAGACTTCAAATGGCCAATGGAATAGGGAATGTTTCCTAAGAAAGCAATATACGAGAGACACAAGTACCTTAGTGGAGTACTCCAGTTGGACTTTAGAAGTTCACCTCTCAGCTTTTCATTTCTATCCAAATCTAGATGTTGAAGATTGGGTAAACAGAGGATGTCACTGGACAGATTCCCTTGCAATTTGGTGTCTCTAAGACTAAGGGAGATCAAAGAGGAAGAGAGATTGGTTAGCAATGGCAGAGAGATCAAATATAGTTATAACATGACATTATTTTTATAAGCATTTTAAAACATGTTATTATACTTCTGATTTAGAAAAAGAGCTGGAATCATTTTTCATTTATATATATTTTTTATGAAGGCAGGATAAAATTTTATAAGCTTATATATCAGAAAAATGAATATTGGGTACTACAAGATTTTGTGTAAAATGTATGTTTTTGTGCAAAATATTTAATTTGATATATCAAACGTTTTTATTAATTTGGTATATTTATTATTTAATTTTTAATATTTATTTTAATTATTGACATCACATTCTAAAATAAAATGATATTCAATTAAACTTAATATTATGTAAGTTTTTCAATTTCAGGTTGAGTCACGTGGAATCAACAAAGCCATTGACACAATCTTCTAATCAGATCAGCCTCCAGAGTTTTAGAGCCTTAGATAAAGCTATTAGAGAAACTTAATATAATATATAAATTACTAATCCTCTATTAATTAATCTTCTATCCTTTTGAGTTGTGAAATCATTTATCAAAGTTTTATAATTAAGTAATTTTCACATTTTAGCCTCAACAAAAAAACATTTCTAACCCACTTAATCTATCTTACAACAATGTTGATTTAAGATGAAACTTAAACAATTTTGATTTGAAAAGCTTTTTTCAACAATAGAAGTTATTACAGGTATTTTATAGTATCTTATAAGGAATGCACATATTTTTTTAAACGTGGATCCATGAAAGTGAACCTAAGTTTGGGACCACATGAAATTTAGCAAATAAAATACTGCCTTAAAATATGCATTTGGTTAAGGAGTATACAAAATAAGCAAATAAACAACAGAGATATATCTGTCATACCTCAGTTCCATTTAGTATATGAATATTTGCTAAACGAGCAATCAAAACAAATCTTGGAACTTCACCTCTTCCAGAATCAGTAATTGGGTGTTAGAAAGCCTGATATCCTTCATTGTTATAAAACATAAATAATTAGAATAGAATCTACCATATGTAAAAATCTGTTCTAATATAAGCCAGTGAAAAAGAAAAACAAAGAGAATGGGGGCATGCTCTGAAAAAAATAATTTCAAAAGCTAAATAAAAATTGCATACCACATTCACTACTACATAAAAGGCATTCAAGGTCGATTATTTGGACCATACAAAGTCGATTTCCGAACCGACCTTGTCTCCGACGACGTTAAAAAGGTTAGCGAACAACGTCGGTTTTATAAGGACCGACTTTGAAAATTTTTTATTTTGTATTTTTTTTTAAAAAAAAGTTTTTTCTAATTCGGTTATTTAAAAAAAACCGACTTAGAAACTTAGATACAAAGTCGATTTTTTTAAATAACCGACTTTGAAAGACTATATATTGACCATTTTAAGACGGTTGTTTTAAATAACCGCCTTTGAATGTCATATTTTTTTAGAAGCTTATCGTACGGGACCGAACCTGAATCGCGAACTCAAGAGGTTATAGTGGTTTCGGTTTTGTTTCTTCTGCTGCTGCGGGTTCAAACATTTGGGGCTTTTTATAAAAGTGAAGGAGAACCACCATAGCAAACTAAAATGGTTTAATGGCAAAAGAGGAAGAGAGATGGGATTCACTGAGGCAGGGAGAGAAAATAAAAAAGAAATGAGAGAAAAAAAGGGAGAAGGAATACGGTGGTTGAAGGTGAGAGAGGAGAAAGAGAGAAGAGATGAGAAATTACCAGACAAAAGCAGAAGAGGAGAGGAAGAAGATGCAAAAGCGGACAGCCTAAAGCCAAAGCGGTGGTGGTGCGGTGGTAACGGCGCAACGGCGGAGTAGAATCGACGGAAAAAGGAAAAAAGAAGCGTAGAAGAGAAAGAGAGAAAGAGAGAGAAGGAAGGAAGGAGGTTTGATTTTTAATGTGAAAGAGAGAACGTAGGTTGGAATTTATAAGGTTGTTGGAATTTCAAATTCGAAATTCAAATTGAAATTTGAGTTTCAAATTGGCGCTGAGCGAGAATGGCTGAGGGAGAAGCGAGAATGGCCTATATAAAGTCGGTTGTTTTAAATAACCGACTTTGAATCTAATATTTCAAAAAAAAAAACAAAAATGAAAGAAAATCGAGAATGGTCTTTCAAAGTCGATTGTTTTAAATAATCGACTTTGAATCTAATATTTCAAAAAAAACAAAAATGAAAGAAAATTGAGAATGGGCTTTCAAAGTCGGTTGTTTTAAATAACCGACTTTGAATCTAATATTTAAAAAAAAACAAAAATGAAAGAAAATTGAGTATGGGCTTTCAAAGTCGGTTGTTTTAAATAACCGACTTTGAATATAATAATTCAAAAAAAAAAGAGAAAATGAAGTTAAATTTTTTTTTAAAAAAAAATATGTAAATCTTTCAAAGTCGGTTATTATATAAATCGACTTTGTAGAGGCTTATACAACGACGGTTAAAAAAAACCGACTTCAAAATGCGAAATCAATTCAAATATTTACAAAATTGCCACTGACCTACCTACAAAGTCGGTTTTCTTACAACCGACTTAGAAGAGACGACGTTAACAGTGGCTGTTGTAGTAGTGATTATTAATCTCTAGTTCTTGTGTTGGCTTTCTGAGAAGTGCTATTGCATGCTCTGAAAAAAATAATCTCAAAAGCTAAGAAAAAATTGCATACCACAATCCATTTTTTCCTGGAATATTTTTCTTTACATAAAAAATTATGTAATTCAAAGGCAATAAAGGAATCATATCAAAGAATAAAAGTATCCCCAAAATGAGAGTATGGTGACTAATTTACCAAGGCCATGCTCACAACATGAAAGCTGGAAGAAGCAATATTCCTTAGAGACCATCAAAACTAAACAACTTGTTTACAAACCTTGATTATTCTTAGTTGTTTTTCTTTATTCAAATGAAGGTGTTTTCTTTGAGAAATTAAATTAGTTCAGATCCTGATCTCATGATGATCATCATCTATCTAGTGAAACTTTTGTATCTATTCCCTTTGTTATTAATTTCTGTAGGGTCCCATTTATTTAAACAAGACAAAAATAGTCAAATACATACAAAACTTGCACGTCACATTGTCCACCTGAGCCTGCAACTCTTCCCACACCTTAAAAGTCCTGCATGAAGTCATACTCCAATTGTTAAATTTAATTTTAGTGAAGTAATTGTTTCTGCCTAGCATTTGTATTCAAAATTACAAAATGAACAAACATGAAGATTATTTTCTGCCTAGCACTCTTTAATTGTTTCATCCAAGTAATTGTTTCTGTCTCAACAATGTAGACAAAGATAAACCCAAGAGATAGAGAATGGAATTTAAAAGCTCTTGCACCAGTATTAAATAATGCTAACATATAAAGTTATCGATACTTAACATTTAGCAATGAAACTGACACAAACACTATTGTATGTAACATGTTAGAATTAGAATTTGGACTTAGGGTCAAACTCAACACCAGAAAAAGAGTTTATAAGGTGACACAAACAGTAATCTATGAATAATTTATTGAATCCTTCTCGTAGTCGGTTAGCTGCTTTGAAGAATCAACTCAAGCTGTTTTTTCTCTTATATACTAAACATGTACCAATAGTTTAACTCACCACAACAGAATAATAACTAACTAACTGATTAACCGGTTTCACTTATTTCCATTCAGAATTTCTACACTTTAGTTTTTCACAACATTTTTTTCTCTTTGTCTCTCTGTCACTTCCTCCATTTTATCCCACACTTCTCTTTCTTTTCTTATCTTTTTCCTTATAAAAATTGACAGAAAATTGTAAGTGGAAATAACATTACTCTCAGTGATTTGGATTGTGGGAAACCAAACATAAAGAAATAGTTCAAGATCAAGCTGTTGCAACATATGCAAATGGTCTTTTCCTGTTTCTGTGAAGTGTCAACAACAGCACCCAGGCCACATGCGAATAATTTCTATTACCAACATGTTCGTGTACGATGTCAAGTGTGATGTGCAAATTTCAGGAGCAGGATAGGGGTTACATTTGGCAAATTTTCGTAAGAGAAAGGCTAGCTTCGATGTGTATGACAAAGAGAGGAAGAGGAAATGAGGGATGAGACTTGAGAGTGTTGTTAGTGAGCAACTGATATAAGTGGAAAGTGAAATTTTAAAATGCCAAATGTGCATTTGAATGACTTGTGAGGATGAACTTCAGTGATAAAGAATCACTAATGTGATATTGTTATAGCAAAGATCTTTTAGGAATGAAAATGGTGATTTACTCTTTAATACCCTGCACACTTTTTTCCCCTCTTTTTCATTTCAGCTTGTTTACCACGAATGTAGAAAGCAGATGGTGGGCATGGGAGTTTTAGTTGTACTTATATTTGGCTACTTGTGCTGCATCATCTGTAGAAAATGCAAAATAGAAGGTATTTTTTATTTGGTGCTTGTGATGATTTTGTTGAAGATTTGTTATAAATGTTTTGTTTTTGTATATGAGAACTAGATGACAGGAAAGAGAACCAGGAGGAACTACTATTAGGAATTGGAGTCAGTTCTGTGGCTTGCCTTGTATATCACAAAACAAAAAGACACAGAAAATGTAGCAAGGTGTAAGGACCCTTATCCTTTATGGCTGTTCTGCCATATGGCGCTTAAAAATGGTGGCGCGACCCACTTGAAGGGTGGCGCGACACGCGCCATATGTGTTATACAGGGCAGATGGTTCTGCCATACCACGCGAGTCGCGTGAAGATCCACGTGAGTCGCGTGGGAAGTGGTCCAGGAAGCATGATTTGTCACTGGGACTCCACGCGAGTCACTTGGGATCCACGCGAGTCGCGTGGAAGGCCCGAAGAGATGG
>PYAF01006110.1:529678-543070 GCA_007407185.1 Glycine tomentella
ATCAATGATAAAATCTTGTACAATTTTTATTTGCTATATCTAAACTTTAGTATAGTAAACAATGTAATTAAATAATTTCGTATAATTATTTTACAATAATCATTAAAAAAAATTGTCATATTAGTGTTGAAATTAAATATACACCAAATAAAATTGATATAAGAAAATTCAATTCATATGATAATTTGTGTAAAAATTTAGTTGCATAATATTTTTTATTAATTCGGCTTAAAGAAATATATTATAATTAATGTACAATTCTTTCGTAGACATTAGAATAAGAGTTTGCATGGTTAGACAACAAACAAAATTACAATAAGAAATAAGAAATAAGCTCATCATTCAACTTAGAAGAAATAATTAGAGTTTTGCATTCGTCCATTGAAACTTCATCTTTAAACTTTTTCACATTGGAGACTTCATCATCAAACAAAGAGTTAGATTTTGGAATTTGACATTCTTCACTTGGAACCTCTTTTTGAAATCCCTTGAGGAAGAAAATTTCACAAACAAACAAAGAGTCATAATGAAAAGAAGAGTATTCATATTTCTCTTTATCTTTTGTTCTATTTTTTCATTCCCTTTTTTCTTTTTCTATCATCTTTTTTCTTCCTCTCAACTCTTTCTATTTTGTTAGGGGAGCACGAGGGGTTTGGGAAGGGAAGGAGAAGTGAAGGTTTGGGAGAGGTTTTCGGACACAAAAGGGGGGACACAAGGGGAGGGGTGTCAGGAAGGTGGGTGGAGCCACGAGTAAGGGAGGAGTGGGAAATTTTGAAATGGGGGCAAAAGGGTCTTTTTTCTTTTAGGTAGTGTCCAATAGTAGTTCTCTATTTTATTTTCACTTATTTCACTTTCACTTTTTCATTGGAAGAACCAAGTCCAGTAATTAGATCTAAAAGTAATCTTTGAATCATATTGTATAGTGGTGTTTAAATTCAAATTGATCTAAAATAAAAATAAAGAACCGCTAAAAAAATTGAAAATTAAATCAAACGGATTTTTTTAATTTGTTTGGATGATTTTTTCTCAAATCAATTGGTTCGGTTTGGTTTACGATTTGTTGTTTTTGAAATCAAACCAAATCGCAACACTTGTACAAATACTTATATTACTTTAGTGTTATGCATTTTATGTATGTACCACTTGAGTTTCATAATATTTTGTAATGTTATGTATATGAAATGTATACCATGTATGCTACTTTTTTTTCATACGATTTTTTTAAGATATGTTTGGTTTAAAATAGATGAAATTTTACAAATTTTTACTATAAAAGACTTAGTATATTAATAAGTTTCATAGATTGTTATCAATATTTTTTTAATGTAATTTTATTTAAAATATGAAAAGAAATTTTATAAATTTAGTAAAATAATAATATAGTAAAAATTGAACCGAAATAAACAGTAAAATATTGGCTTGGTTTGGTTCAGATCTTTTTCCAATGAAAATCGAACCAAATCGAATTGCATATGTATTTAAAGTTTGTTTGGGTGACTTTTCGATAAACATCGGTTCAAACCGAGTCACAAACACTTCTAATTATAGTCCATCATTTTAATTTTAACTAAATTACACTTTTGATCTTCCTTAATGTAATATTTAATTTACAACTTTTTTAAGGTAAACAATATAAAAAATTACTTTTAATTTGCTATTTTTGTTCCCTTTTATAGTTACACAAATTTAGTCTCTATTTTTTAAAATTAAGTAGTTTTGATCCATCCATTTGTTGAATAAATTAAAAGTGTTTTCTAAATGAACTTATCTTATATTAAATCAACATTTATTTTTCTTTTTAAAAAGGTCATAACATTTTTTTCTGAACATTATTTATAGTAAAATTTGAGTTTATAACTTCTAGTTTTTTTTTCTTTCATCATTACCTTCTCTACATTAATTATTTTGTTATTTATTTTAAATTTTTAACCAAATATGACTGTTAAACAAAAATCACAGGAGTTGTAAAAAAATATAAAAGATCAAAATCAACTAAAAAACTTTAAATTATAATTACTCAGAAATATAATTTAATAAAATTAAAAAATTATATGAACATCATATAAATATGTTTATATATCATTTTACATTTATTAATTAATTTTGTTAAATACTTTCTAATTAAAAAAAAAAAACTTAACCCTGAAAATTAACAAAATTTGTTTTACCGCTTCATTATCTTATAAGAAATTGACATTGAAAATAAGTGAGTGGGTCAACAACTTCACCTACTTGTAATTTTTTGAAAAAGAATGCATTTTTATTTCAATCTCAAAAAGTCATGAGAATGGAAGAACTATTTGTCAATCCCCTGTTCCCTGTGAGTTGGTTAACAATAAATCAGGAAATGAAATATGTGATGCTTGTTGGTCTAGACTGTTTGGGTTGTCTTCTTGAGAGCTGCAAGACGAGCAGACAAATCATCATAATCTGGCAGACTAGGATGCACATGCCCCGCTGTCCTCCTCAACATTTCTAGTCCCGTTCTGTTATCTTGTTCTTTTGTAATTATGGTTTGACGATGTTTCTTTGCTTTCTCTGACTCCTTTCCACTTGAGTCTTCTAACTTTGCAGTGCCACACGTTTTAGAATCTGATAGAGTACTATTCTCGTGTGATGGCTAGAGAGGTCTTCCCCTGACTGATCTTGGTATTGATTTTTCTGGATCATGGTTTAGCTCCTTTTGGGGGAGAGCTTCTGATTCTGTTGGTTTCTTCAACTTTTGTTTGACATAAGGAGGCGGAACAAGGTTGTAGGAAAATTGCCTCTTAATTTCTGTTTCATCCTCTGATACGCTTCGTAATGATGAACTTGAACAAGCCTTATTATGGCCATCCAGCGATGAATTGTCAGTGGTTATTTCATCTTCATTGCTGCTTCGCGGCTGCCTCCAATAGGCATCACTGGTATCCTTCTTTCCTTCAGATAGGGTGTCTATTTCGTTTCCTTTAGATGCACGGCAGTCTCTTTTGGGGACGGAGACATCATTGTTCTTGTGATCCTCATGATAATTTAGTAGATCAGGTTTAGCCTTCTCCTGCAACAAGAAGGATGCTTGGAATAAGTAATTAATCACTTTTGTGAACATAGCTGTAAAAGCTGAGGTAAGCCAAAAGCATTCTTAAACTTGATACTGTCAAGGTTGAGTTGTTGAATATAATTTATAGCTGAATAAGTGTGAACCTTAAAACAGGCTGGATACATCTCAGCTTGATATATCATAGCTAGTTCACTTATAGATCAGAATTCAGGAAAAATAAATACTACTAATACTTAATCAAGAGGAGATTAAAATATATCAATTCACTTTTAATTATCCAATTTCTGATTCATATTTTTTGCGGAAACATATGCTTGATTATAAAAAACTAATCATCAATGATAAGTAAAACTTACTAAATGTAACTGAGGCTGTGAGTGAAGTATCTTCTCCAAAGCCTTGCTATTCCATTCAATAGAGAACTCTTGCGCTACATCATGCAACAGCTGGATCTTCATTTCTTTCGAAGGAGGATCTTGCCTCAACTTTTCAACAAACTGGAGAAAAACAATTATTCAAGTAAATGGTAGAAAGTGGAAACAAAGATGTGATCAAGAAAATAATTTACAGGCTATAAGAGTGGTCCCATCCATTACCTCTTTACTTATGTAAAGTTCAAGAGAATTTCCAAATTTCCGGGTGAACAACATTCTGAGCTCGCGTAGTTCGGGCAGATCAGAAAATCTTGCTGCAGCATATATCAATGACTGTATAGCTTCTTTGCATTCAGTAGGGCAATCCCTATTTAAGAAGATTAAAATATTGTCAAGCTAAACTTCTGCTTAAGCAGTGAATCTCCCAACAAAATGAACACTAGAGGGATTGGAGACAAAAAAGAAAATACCACATCTTTTACCGCATACACAGAAAATTATACCTTTGCTTACAAAGGTCTCGAACATGACCCGATATGCAAGTAACAAATTTTTCTACAAGTTCATAGCAAAACATCATATTTTGCTCGACAAGAACTCCTTCAGCCTGCTTCAAGTATAAAGACTAATTAATAAGCCTAATGAATATGCACATGGTGTAGATAACATATCACAATATACAATAAACTTCTACAAGCATAAAACTGAATAAATGCAAGACATAACCCAATAGGTAGTTTTACATCACAAATTAATTAATACGAGAATGAATAGTCTTATTGTATGAAAAGAATCGTATTTACTTATCAATTCACAAGACGCATTATTGAAGGAAGTTGGTTCATTGGTACGCATTTCTTTCAATGAGGTATCAAGTTATTTGAATTAGTCCGCTAAATACTTTCTTGCTTTACTTCCAGCAATCTCATATGATTGGATAAGAGAAATTTGAATAATTAAGAACATAATACATTTCTTTCCTAATATTGTGAAAGACAGAAAGAATAAACAAATAGCAAGGAAAATTACCCTTCCATATGCATTGTAATCAAGGGCACTCCTAAGAAGTTCGGCAATGTCTTTTTTGAGAAATTTTTCAACTGCACTCCTTTTCTTGCATATTCTCTCTAGCCTCATCTTTATGAACTTCAATTGCGATTTGCTGTTTCACAATTTAATTTCATCATCATCATTATTATTTTAAGAAGAAAATAAAAAAGGAAAGGAGGGAAACAGAGAAGGTTTATTACCATTTGGAATAGAATTTGGGCTTGAATAGCCCAGCAAACATTTTCACAATCCGAATATATGAAGCTGGAAAAGTGAAAAACGGGTTCTTGTAGAGAGAAGGTATGTTCTTGTGAAATCAAGAATGCAGAGTCTTGTGAGGAATGGAATGAAACTCACGAGCATGGAAAAAAAAAAGTTGCTTTATCAGCAAGAAAGACTGCAACAAGAGAGAAAAATGGGAGCACTAAAAAACGTTTGTGAAAATTGTAAGGAGGAGAAGGTAGTAACGCAATGCAAGGAAGACAGAGAAATGAGAGCAATAAAAACGTTTCCTTTGTTGTAGGCACCGAAACCAGTGCGCAGTCAGGGCAGAAGAAAACAACATATGGTCAATAAACAGTCAAATATTTAGCGGTAAATTTTGGGAGGTCCTAAATTTTTTTGCATTACAAATTTATAATTTTTAAAAAAATACAATATTCAAGAATCACATTCTTGAAGTAGTAGTTAATTTTGTTTGGGATTTACTACTATTACTATAAAAAATATTGTAAGATATGAAAATAAAAAACAGTTAAAATTACGAGATTCATGTTAATTTACGTATGTATTATTATTACTACTTGTTAACAAACTTTTACTCAATCTTTCTTAGCATTATCCACTTTTAAAAAATCGAATACCATACAATAATAATGAGTGTAATTTAGTTGACCATCCATCTAAAGCAGAGCTTATTAGGAGCGAGGGTTGGTCATGTCCCCCAAAATTTTTTTCTTCCCTTTTATAAGCATATAATTTTCTTTATAAATAAATATATAAAAAATTAAATTTTTTTTATTTAATTATTTGGTCCCTCAAATTCTTTTAACAAGATTCGCAACTGCCACCTTGAATTTATACCCAATAATTTATTGTGTTTGATTTCCACGAAATACATTATTGAAGAGGAATGGAGAATAACTAAATCCCGAACAAAAAATTAATCTTATAATAGGTCTATATGATCAAAATTTATAAAATACATTATATACAAAAGAAAAAAAATCAAATATCCTAATAACAATTGTTAAAAAAATTAAAGGGAATATCTATAAGAATTTTGTATCCCTAAGTTTTGATATACAAAGCAAAATAACATTTGTAGCAGACAATCAAAAGCCGGCCGGAGTTTAATTATCAACTGTCAAGGTTTTTTTTTTATAAAAAAAAAGACCACGGGCCATAAAATTGTGAAATTTGACAATTGGCAGTTGAGTGGAAAAAGGTACAAAAATGTCCATTAAATTAATGAATTTAATCATCGTTTGCTTGCTCCAACTTGCTGGCAAAGTGGCAAACGTAAAAGAGATAACCATTAACCATAAACAATTAAGGAGTTATTATAATATCCAGTGTGTTATTCTAGTAAAATAAGTCACTTGGATTTAATAATTAAGTCTTATAAAATATAGTTTATACAATTAAATAACCTCGTTTAGACATTTTAAATATATTGTTAATATCAAAATTATCATTAAAAAAAACAAATACGGGAATTATTATCATATTCTTATCACCAGATAACTCTTTATCTAATGACAGTGAGTTTGGCATCATCAGATAACCTTTTATGTAATGACAGTTATTTTGTCACAGCTGGCATGTTATCTTAGCTTACTAATTACACGTTTATTTAAATTCTTTTAGGATGACTCACGTTGTTGATTTTATAAGAAATATTTAAATCAGTTAAAAAAAAGAAATATTTAATTTTTTTAAAAGTATACTAACAATCAATGCAATCTGCACACTCATGTATATAAAACCGAGATATGTGATCTCTAACAATTAACAAATAACTGTAAAAAAAACAATTAACAAATAATTTGGTCAAGTAAAAAAAAAAAAAAAACTAACAAATAACAGTGTACATAAGTAGCGTCCATTTCACAATTTAGTATCCTGTATCTGATCGTTAAATTAAATAATGAGCCTGATGTAATAAACAAATTAAACAATGCAAAAGAAGCTTTGGAAACATATTATGAGACTACGTACTATTTGTAATCAACAAAAATGATAAAATTTTTTTACAGCTACTAAAATTAATTATCATTTTTTTACAGCTACAAAAATGATCGTTTGTAAAACGCTTATTTGCATTTCTCCTAAAGTTTTATAATTGAGCGATTCTTTAGATTTCAATTATACTAATTGGGTTCTTCAAATGTGCTTTTATTCACAATTAAGTTTCTTCATTCTGATTTTATCCAATATGTAACAAAATTAGCTAACATGGCAAATTGAGAAGAATATATCAACGAGTAAATACAGTATACTGGCTGAAAAGAAAGAATATTTGCATCACAATAACCTAAAAAGTTTTTATTTTTTTTTTGTGACACTAAAAGGTTGTTATGATCATATGGGCTTAATTATCGTGTTCTTTTTAGAATCAGCACCGGCTTAATTATCGTGTTGATGATGCTTGTAGGTAAAATAAAGGAAATGTCTTCTACCATGAGAAGGGTTAAATCGTGATGAAAAAACCTAATTGTAAATAAAAGAAAACTTAAAAGATAATATTAGCCCAATTAAAATCTAAAGGACTAAAATTATATAATTGTAATATTCTATCAATCACACGCTCACTTGAGTTAGAAGACAAATTAATTAGTAATTTCAAGCTGATATCGTCTGACGATCGAGTGACGACGTTGTTCTTGGTTGCTGGCTGGTTCCAGCAGAGAATGAGAAATGGAATAATAATTTAAATGATGAATTAAAATAGTCTATAGCTAATTTCACAGGTTGCGTGGTAATAATTTCACTCTGCATGTCCCTTCAAAGTTCAAATGCAAATGCATGTTCCGCCGCGCGTTAATTAGGAGTGACCACTTTAGATTTAATGATCCTGTGGGGATTTAATGTAATGGATTGGATGCATGGAATCCCTACCAAATAACTTAAGATACAAGTACTAGATTTTGTTAAGAGTAATGCTATTCATTACATCACAAAAAGATTTGGTACGAAACACACCAATCACAAACGTGGATCAATGTTTTTTTTCTTCCAAATAATGAAGTTTATTCATCTAAAAGAGAGTGGATCCACTCACTCTATATTATAATTTTATGATAAAAATCCAAATTAACTATATAAATTTTTATTAATTACAATCAAGTCAAAGTGTGTGGTCCTCAGTTACTTAATGTATCTTGTGTTTAATATTATAAGACTAAAATCATAGAGAATTTGTGTTTGATTTCCATTGTCTGTAAAATACTTTTGGGTCATAGTTAGTCATACAGTACAATTAAGATTAGTCTCTGATTTAGTAGGTTGGGAGACACATGTGGTCTCTTACCTAAGGCAAAAAAAAAATCAATTTATTTATCTCATTTATCTCATAATTATAACTTTTTATATTAATTTAAAAAAAGTATTATATATAAAGACCAGACAACACCTTTTTTTTAATCAAATACATATAAGAAAAATAAAATATCTTGTGGGGACAATTGCTTATGTAATCTCAAATCTATATTTGTTATGTGTCAATATAAATAATAGAATTATTTTTCTATATATTTAATATATATATATATATATACAAAATTTGAACCAACACACTGGTTACACTCAAATAATAGTAGCTTAATTGATCCACGTGACAATGGATTAGTTGAGTCAAGGTAATAAATAAGGATATTTTAGAGCATCTCCAATGTAAGGAACCCAATTGAGTTTCTTAAGTAACTTTTTATGGTTGTAGTCCCCACAGTGCCATGTTACTCCTAAGGAATTCACCCAATATTTTATTCTAATGCAAAAAATCACAAGGAACTCAAAAAAATCCACATATTTATATTTTTTTAATAAAAGTTAACATTTTTTTCAATTTTCATAAATATAAATTAAAATAAATAAAACGAAATAGGTAAGAATATAAAACAAAATTTTACATAATAATAAATAATTAAACACAATAACATCGAAATGAATAAAAAATCTAGACCTTAGTTATTATTATTTTCGTTTCTGAAACATTCCCAAATATGCTCAACTAAATCTGCTTGGAGTTGTCAGTATTTTTGTTTGTTGTGAACCTTTGCTCTCCTTTGAAGGTATGTCGATCTGATACTAGGGTGAGCACCTAAAGATACTTCGAATGTTGACGTGTTGTTACCTACATTATCGTAATCGATATTACTTTGATATGTGTCACGTTCGTCCTTGACAATCATGTTATGCAATATGATGCATGCATAGATGATATTCTTCATTTTAGCAATATCCCAAAAATGTGACGGACCACGTATAATTGCGAATTGAGATTGGAGCACTTCGAACGCCCGTTCTACATCTTTTCTTGTCGATTCTTGTCGTTGAGCAAATAATTTTCGATTTTCTCCTTGTGGCATTGAGATGGTTTTAACAAATGTAGCAAAGTGTGGATAAATACCATTGGCTAAATAGTATCCCATATTATATTAGGTTCTATTCACTGTGTATTGCACTGCAGGAGCACATGCCGACAAAACTTCATCAAACACATTAGATTCATTTAACACATTAATGTCATTATTTGAACCAGCGGTGCCAAAAAAAGCATGTCAAATCCACAAGTCTTGTGATGCAACGACTTCAAGAATAATTGTTGGGTTGTGATGATCACTTTGACAAAATTTACCTTTCCATGTAACAAGACAATTTTTTTCATTCCCAGTGCATACAATTAATAGAACCTAACATACCTGGAAATTCGCGCGCCGCTCCCAGTTGTAGTAGTCATTCGATGTCTTCGTTACTTGGTCTCCTCAAGTACTCATTCCCAAATATGGTGCAGATGCCTGATACAAATCGCTCCAAGCATTCCACCGCAGTTGTTTCACCAATTCGAACATATTTGTCCACGCTATCAGCAGGTGAGCCATAAGCCAAAATACGAAGTGCAACTGTGCACTTTTGTAATGGAGATAGTCCTTTTCGACCCAGTGCATCGAACCTCACTTAAAACTACTCATCATGATTGCTGAGCCCATTTACAATACGAAGAAACACATGCCTTCGCATACGAAATCTTCGTTGGAACTGATTCTCTATGTACACAGGATTTACTGAGAAGTAGTCACTGAATAATCGATCATGACCTTCTTCACGATTTTGTTGTACCACTCTTCTTTGCATACGCCCGACGGTGTTGTCATGTAGTTGTTGTTGGCTCTAAAGTATCAACCTAATGAGGTCTTCCTCGGGGTTGTCTTCCAATTCCTCATTTATCATTTGATCTAAAAATTCATCTAAATCGATGTTTAGATCCATTATATGGTATCTGAAGTATTTGAAATGAGATAAATATATTGCGTAATTTGAATGAGAACATGTGAAAATCATGAAATATTACACATTTATATAGCTTCATTTCCAATGGCTAGTTTTATAACGGCTAGTTTCTAACGGCTAGTTTTCAACGGCTAGTTTCCAACGGCTAGTTTTCCAACCAATTGTTTCATAAAATAAAATTTTCAATATAACATACAACAAGGACCTACATTGTTAATAATTGCATACAAAGTAACTGAATAACAACTAATTCAAACATAGGGACTAAAATTTAATTAAATAATTTCTTCATAATATGGTCACAATATTTTTAATGGTCTTCACGTTGTTTATTTGATATGTTGGATGTATCTTTCATGAGGATTTCATACTCCATATGTCTTTCTTGTGCCTACTTTAACTGAATAAGTTTTAATGTTTTTGGATTCTTCTCTTAAGAAATCAAGAGATTTCTTAAGCAGTCTTGACTAACAAGAAAATTTTGTCCATGTCACCCATGTAGTTTCTAACTAGTGACCATGCCACACCTGACCATCACCAACTATGCACACTGGTTTGATGCTTTTTTTTTTTAATCTATGTCGGCATTGATGAATTGATGTCTCTAGTAGGAACTGAAGGGCTTTGAAAATTGGTTCTGAACCTAAAACTAGTTTGAAAGTGGTTCACATGAACTTCTGGTTTTGCCGGAAAAATGTGTTTTTGGTCAGGTTTTTTAAAACCAATCCATTTTACTGTTTTTGGTTTGATTTTTTTTTTTTTTTCAAAGTTCCAAGCCTTCCCCGGTCCTAGAAAATTCTGAAGAATCACCTCAAGCTGTTTTTTTCTCTTATATACTAAACATGTACCAATAGTTTAACGGACCACAACAGAATAATAACTAACTAACTGATTAACCGTTTCACTTATTTCCATTCAGAATTTCTACAATTTAGTTTTTCACATTTTTTTCTCTTTGTCTCTCTATCACTCCCTCCATCTTATCCCACACTTCTCTTTCTTTTCTTATCCTTTTCCTTGTAAAAATTGACAGAAAATTGTAAGTTGAAATAACATTACTATCAGAGTGTGTTTGGATGGAACATTTTGAAATTTCAGAGAATTTGAAATTGAAGGAAATTGAAATGCATCAATTAAAATTCTTGAATTTTTAAAATTCTTTATTTAGATAAACCAATATAAATTTCTTTAATTTGAAATTTCTTGTTTGGATAAAATAATTTAAATTTTTTATATTTTGAATTCTTTGTTTGAATTAAATAATTTTAATTTATTATATTTCATTTTTTGGATCCAATTGTATTTTTCAAATATAAATGGTCATATAAATAAAAATTATTATTTTTATAACAATTGCTTTAAAAATCTATATATATTCTTGTCCAATTATATTTTTAAAATATAAATTTAGAACTAAAGCGTAAAAAAAATATTTCAACAAGAAAAATTAAAACAAAAGAAAATATATATAAAATACTTCATCTACACTTAATCAAAATCATTGTCATTAAAAATATAAAAATGAGAATAATTTGAACATTACTAATTCCGGCATACAACCTAAGATATCAAAATAGTTTGAAAAGCTTAATTAAAAAAAGTAATCCCTACAAGCCAAAAGACATTCTCATGATCTATTCCTGCACATTAACAAAAAAAATCATTGTATTAGTAATGATTGGTATAGAGTTTTTAAAACTAAACACATAATTAACCATAAGAAAAAAATATAAGGACTTATATTCAAGATATATTCAAGATATATGAACTTATTTATCTTATAATAATCAAACCATTGCTTAAGTGAGTATAGCTACAATGATATATTCATATCTGGAAGCATATCCTATATATACATAATATATAATTTCATCAATTTCTTCAGTCTCTCTCTAAATCTATGTCTTCCATAATTTCTCCTTTTTTATTTAGCTAGGCTGGTAGAAAAGGGGGAAAGTTTAATCAAGAAAAGGGGATGGGGGTATTGGAATAGTAATAAGGAAGATAACAAATCCTCCCAATCCTCACCAATCATATGAATTAAAGAGCTATATAGTATCATGTCACCATAAGATCTTCCCTCTACATTTTTAGCCAAAATTTAAAAGATCGTAGAGTTTCAGTACCACTGATGATTAAATGAACTAAACATCCTATACCAATCATTCCCAGCCCAAGAGAAACCTAAGAATTAACCAAATAGGCAATTATACCCAAAAACTTCAAAATTTCTAACTTTGTCAATTAGATTGCTACTATAAAATAAAAACCTGCTAGAGTAGCTTGATTGAGTTGGAAGTCTATTCAAGTCAAACATTTTTTGTTTAAGCTTAAGAACAAGTGACTCTAAGATATGCTTTTTTTCAGAACCTTTTTCTTCAGAAGTTACTATTTTTAGCTTTGGAGAAACACCACTAAAACAACTATATTTGAGGTCTTCGTTATTTTTTTCATAAATATAAAACATTTCAATTGAAAGGTAGAAAAGGCACAAACAATGTGGCCCTAATTCTGAAATTTGATTCACTTTTAGTACTGCAACAATGAATGAAGTTTTATTTCCCACTGAAATATTTGGGACTAATTATGCAACATTGTAAAGCCCATACATAACATATCGTTCATTGCAAGTCACACAAGCACAAGGTAGCCAGATTGCCCAGGTTTGATTTTACAACACCACCTATCCAAGGAGAGGGAAGAGATGCACTATGGGAATAATGTAAAAAACCCAATTACGTATCTCTAGAATATCACATGGAGCAAGCAAATTGCAAAACAAACTACGCACTGGTGGATAACTAACTAAATTTGAAGACAATAATAAACACATGGATAAATCTTCTCAATAAGCACTTATACCATAGAAAAGAAAATAATAAGGTAAAATGAATTAAACATCTCTCATAAGTCAAAATTAACTTACAGAGAAGTTAAAATTAATTAAGGAGATGATAAATAAAAATTGATTGACACAGATAATACAAATGTACCTTTAATTTGGCATCAAGGCATAAAAGACGAGATGTAATCCTCCTTCTCATCCAATGGAAGAGCTTTTAAAATTGCAAACTTAATGGGATTTTCTGCCAACCAATCAATTGCTTTATGTCGAAGTGCACCATTAAAATTAGGTATATTATCTAGCTCATTCACCACTTCATGTACTACTTCTTGAGCTTCTTTTATCTCCATCTTTTTTTTATTCTCCATCTTCATCTTAGTCACTTCAACAAATTCTTTCAATGACTCGGCTACTTCTTTCATTGAGGAAATCATCCCTTCTTTCTCTCCACTCTTACTTGGGCGAATGTTTTTCCTTGTGGCAGAACTTGATCCCTCTAAGTCAATACTCACACTGTGAACTGCTTCCTCTTCATTTGCTTCTTTGCTCATGATATCATCTGCATCTAATGC
>PYAF01006110.1:543170-558659 GCA_007407185.1 Glycine tomentella
TTACTTCACATCATAAATTAAACTCGAGCAATATAAACTTCAAGGATTAAAGCTCAAGCAAACTATTATGATTATGACCATCTACTAGAAACAGTAACTGCAGGACCAAACCTTTATGCCAAAACACATTCATCAACATTTAAAAGAAAACAAAGGTTTAAAACTGGCAACCATGAAGTGGCAGCAATGTATATGGTGTCCCGGTCATTAAAGAAGAAAATTTATAACAACTGGAATACCTCCATACCTCAGAAAATGTCCCGGTCAACTTATTTAGTAGAGTAGATTTGCAACTGAAGGGAAGCGCACAAGACCAACTCTTGAATCCCCACTTATAGTAACATCAAAACCTTCACCAGCACCTCCAGCTCCTTTTGATGAAGGTGTAAGGAGTTCCCTCTGCAGCTTTGCTAATTTAGCCTGGCACCAGATATTTACCAATCATGAATCAACCCCTCAACAAAAATAGCAACAGAATACAAGAAAATAGAAGAGGAACTTGGAAAGCTCAAAGAAGAGGACAATGAGGAATAAAATCCTAATGATACTTATGGAAGGTTGATTCCACATAGAAGCAGAATACAGAAACACCCATCTTGCCTTCAATATCACATATCAGAAGAAATTGATATGGAAGATTCATGAGGACAAAAGAAACAAAGAAAAACAAAGATAAGCAAAATAAGATTCCATACAGCTATCCAGTATCCACTTCAATCAACTCATACCACATCATGTCAATATTTCAGTACTTTGAAAGAAACATTTTCTCCAAATTTGAAACAAAAACAAGACAATCCCATATTGTCTTCGATGGTTAACCACAACAACCAAAAAAAATTCAAAACAGCACAAACATTATTAACATATTTGATCTCCTTTCCTTTTTCATATGCCATTTAATAATCAAACAAATTAACCTTATGTGCTTACTTTTAGCAAGCCCAAATGATGAAACCCTAGCTAAAAAGAACCCATGTGAGAGAAAGGGTCTGGTTGAGAGGAGTGAGCGAGAGAGAGGGTCTGGTTGAGAGGAGTGGGCGAGAGAGAGAGCGTATGAGAGAGAGAGTGTCTGAGAGAGAGAGCGTCTGAGAGAGAGAGCGTCTGAGAGAGGGTTGAGAGGAGTGAGGGAGAGTGAAGCACTGAGCGAGCGAGAGAGAGGAATTTAGAATTCTTTCTTTTTTTAAGGAATTTCAAATTCTAAGTGTATAGTTAAAAACAAATTCCCTTTTAAAATGCCAAAATTTTAAATTTCTTTTAAATAAACATCCAAACAGGTTATTTAGAGAAAAGAATTTTAAATTCTCTAAATAATTACTTTCCCTATTTTAATTCCCCCATCCAAACATACTCTGTGATTTGGATTGTGGGAAACCAAACAAAAAGAAATAGTTCAAGATCAAGCTGTTGCAACATACTTATGCAAATGGTCTTTTCCTGTTTCTGTGAAGTGTCAACAACAGCACCCAGGCCACATGCAAATAAATCCCTATTGTTAACATGTTCGTGTACGATGACAAGAGTGATGTGCAAATTTCAGGAGCAGGATTGGGGATACATTTGGCAAATTTTGCTAAGAGAAAGGCTAGTTTCGATGTGTATGCCAAAGAGAGGAAGAGGAAATGAGGGATGAGACTTGAGAGTGTGATAAGTGAGCAACTGATATAAGTGGAAAGTGAAATTTTAAAATGCCAAATGTGCATTTGAATGACTTGTGAGGATGAACTTGAGTGATAAAGAGTCACTGAGGGGCCCTTTGCGTGGGAATAATGTGATATTGTTATAGCAAAGATCTTTTAGGAATGAAAATGGTGACTTACTCTTTAAAACCCTGCACACTTTTTTCCCCTCTTTTTCGTTTCAGCTTGTTTACCACAAATGAAGAAAGCAGATGGTGGGCATGGCTTATTGTGATAGTAGGAGTTTTAGTTGTACTTATATTTGGCTACTTGTGCTGCATCATCTGGAGAAAATGCAAAATAGAAGGTATTTTTTATTTGGTGCTTGTGATGATTTTGTTGAAGATTTGTTATAAATGTTTTGTTTTTGTGTATGAGAACTAGCTGATAGGAAAAAGAAGCAGAAGGAACTACTGTTAGGAATTTGAGTCAGTTCTGTGGCTTGCATTGTATATCACAAAACAAAAAGACAGAAAACGTAGCAAGGTCAACCATGAACTGCAGATATTTAGCTTTCCAATCATTGCTGCTGCAACAGACAATTTTTCTGTCGCAAACAAGTTAGGACAGGGTGGTTTTGGACCAGTTTACAAGGTAAAGTTTATCCAGGATATAAATGAGAAGATGCTAGATATTGTGAAAGCTAATGAGTGTACATTCTCAGGGGGTACTTCAAGATGGACATGAAATAGCAATAAAGAGACTTTCTAGTAGATCAGGGCAAGGGTTGGTGGAGTTTAAGAATGAGGCTGAACTTGTAGCAAAATTGCAGCATACCAATCACGTAAGGCTTTTGGGGCTCTGCATACAAAATGAAGAAAGCATATTAATCTAAGAGTACTTGGCCAACAAAAGTTTAGACTTTCATCTCTTTGGCATGTGATTTCATGTGCAAGACAATCTTGTAAGTATTTATTTTAATACTTAGTTTGGTTTATGTTTTGTTTGCTCCGTGGCTTGATAAGTAATGCTTACTCTGAAACAAATTCTAAAGGAAGGGAAAAAATAGTTTGGGAGAAAAGATTCAACATCATTGAAGGTATAGCTCATGGCATGGGTTGATTTATCTCCATCATTTTTTTTAGATTAAAAGTGATTCACCAGGATTTGAAGGCAAGCAACATATTACTTGTAACACCCTGAAATTTTGATAAATTGAAAATAGATGCTTGATGTGATTGTTGTGTTATTTGATTGTTTGATAAGTTTGTATTAGTTGAATGATTGTTGTGTAACTTATCATTGTGTTATTGCTTAGTGTAGATGTCAAGTTATGTGGAGTTTGTTTGAGTTACGTTGAATTGTGCGATTCTGAGTTTGACCCGAAACCTGTTTTAGTAAAACCATCATTATAGATTGGTTAACCGTTGGATCTTCTTCAAATTTTATAGCAAGCTTACTAACCCATATATATAACTTTTGACCATTGGGAAAAGAATGTCTGTAATGTGAGAAATTAATTTTTAACTTAAGCAGAAAATTCCAGAATTTGGTCTGCTCGCCCAGGCGAGTTTTACAGGCATTTTTGGTCGCCTGGGCGAGGCGGTGCTGAGTACATTTTTAAGCTTCCAAGTCACGAAAATGGAGGATTTTAATCCTCCCAAAGCTTCCCCAACCTCCCTCCATCACCCTCCACCACCCAAGACCTCCAGTGAGCACCACGGACCGTCGTTGCTTGCCACGAGACCACCGCACGGAGAGGAACACTTTAATCGGAGCGGAATCTTTGAAACTCTTCTCAAAGTTTCAGTAGAGAACGGAGCTCCCAATCCTCCTTTCTTGGTTTCCTTGAGGTAACCTTGGTTTCTTTTATCTTCTTCTTGCTAGTTTAAGCTTTATTAGTGTCTCTTGTGTTCTGGATACTATTGTTGGGAGTTTTACACTTCCTTTCAAAGACCTCTTTGAAAATGAGTGTTGCGTACTCGGCAAGTGCACCGGTCGCTCAAGTAATAAAGTGATAAGAGAGTTATCGTCCCACGAGGTTTGTTTGACCAATTAAATTATAAATCGTATCGATAGGTCGAATGACAAAAGATACGAGAGAAATATGTGTGGACAAAGTGAATGTAAAAGCTAAATATAAACATAAAGTATGTACACAAGATAGGTGATGATTGTACCAAACGTAAGCTAATGTAGCTAGGGAGACCCACACTCAATGCTCCTGACATTCTAACATGGATTGTTTACTATATTCATCTATACCGATTACTCAATTCATGCATCCTCATTCAATAATGGTTAAGCCCTAATCCCTTAGTGACATTAACCCTTTAACCCTTTTCAATACCCTAATCTCTTAGTAGCATTTATTAGGTTAAGCATTAAGTGATGCACTAGAAAGGATTGCAAGCCTACATCCCTATCCCTAGGTGATGTAGAACAAGTCACCACACTTGGTTCCAAGACTAGAGCCCCAATATCCCTATTGTGAACCCTAGCTCTAAGTTCTTACCTAGATTGATCAGGTCTAAGAAAGAGATGAAGAGATTCAAGCAAAGTGTAATGAAATAACATAGCATAAAAGAATAATAACATTCAATCCATTCCAAATGAGATTTACATAGAGTATGTGCCCTAACTACAAAAGGAAACTAGCCAAACCTAGACATGGATGGCCTTGGTACAACAAAAAGAAGCATGCTTGATGATATGTACAAGGAAGAAAAGGAAGGGAAGAGGGAAAAACCCTCTTCCCCTTACACCCAAACCCTAGCTCAGCTCCCAAGCCTTCTTTCTCCTCATTTGGTAGTGATTTTCGTCCAAAAAGATCCTCTCCAATGCTGAGGCTTCGAGTATTTATAGTGTAGCCTGTGAAATCTTCATTTTGCCCTTATTATGCAGACTCTGTCGACCTATGGTGCTATTGGCGCGGCCCTGGCGCTGATGGCGCCAACATGCAGAACGAACGGCGCCAATGGCGCCAACATGGCGCTCATGGCGCTGGTTGAAGAAACTGTGGCGCTCCTGGCGTAGGACCAGCGCTGATGGCGCCAAGGTCCAGAGACGGTGGCGCTCCAGGCGCGACCCTGGCACTGATGGCACCAACATGCAGAACTAGCCTATGTACTCCCGATTGTACATAGGCTTGATGGCGCCAGACCTTCTTCTCTGCATAATTCCTTAGCTATTCACCTGCTAAACAGTCAATCTAAACCAGAATACCTCATTGAAGCTCATAAATTACATTCACACCAATTGGAAGCTATTTATCATATAAAATGATGCATTTAACGATCTAATTGAGCTTGGAAAGCTATTTATCATATGTATGATTATTTGGATCCAAAAGTTACTTTCACTAGCATCAACACATTTAAGTTTCTTCTACTAAATCAAAAGCAACAATACATAGCGCCAAGGTCACGCTACCAGCGTCAAAAGCAACAATACATAGCAAATTTCCCTGCCAACTCGTGCCATCAGCGTGAGGTTCACGCCATCAGCGTTAAAGGCACTAATTAGAGGGATTTTTCCCTGTCAACTTATGCCACAAGCGTGAGACTCGCACTACTAGCGCCAGAATTGACTGAAAACAGGGTAATTATCTCTGGAGGATGGCGCCATCAGCGTGGATTCCATGCCATCAGTGTGGAAGTTCATAGTCTATGTGTTCTTAAAGCTGCTAAGGGCAAAACTGGGGTTTCACTTTCCCCCATATAAATACTTAAACCCACAGCATTGAAGGCACTTCTGAAACGACGAAAATCACCGAGAAAGGGTTTAAGAAGGCTTGGGGAGCTGAGCTAGGGCTTGGGGAGTGAAGGCTCAAGTGGAGAACTCTTCTCTTCTCCTTGTTCTCCTTTGTACTTCAGCTGGGCATGCTTCTTTTTGTTAGCTCAGTGCCAACCATGATTAGGTTTGGCTAGTTCTCATTTGTAGTTAGGGCCAACACTTAATGTAACTTCCTTTGGATTGGATTGGATATTATTGTTTATTTATATCAAGTTACTTCACTTTATCTTGCTTGTATGTGCTTATTTATCTTATTGGAATTGATCACTCTAGTAGGATATTGAAAGTTAGGGTTCACAATAGGAATATTGGGATTCTATAATTGGACTGAAGTAAAGTGACAAACTTTACATTATCTAGGAATAGAAATGTATGTTTGCAATTTGTTTTAATGCATCAACTTAATGCTTGACCTCAAGGAAGCCACTAAGGGGTTAGGGTTTTGATTAGGTTAAAGGGTTCATGTAACTAAGGAATTAGACTGCACTACTAGCTTCATGAAGATGCATGAATTGAGTAATTTGCAATGAATGAACATAGTAAACAATCTATGCAAAAGGTAGGAAGCATTGAGTGTGGGTTGCCCTAACTACTATCGTTAATATATTCTTACAACACTAAGTTACTTGTTCATAATCATTTAATGTTCATAGTTTAGCCTTTAAATTCAATCATTGATACATACACAACACAAACTTCTTTAAAACTTTTGTCATCCAACTTATAGATATTAGTTACAATATAATCGGTGCACCAATCCTCGTGGGAATGATATCTTACTCATCTCTTAATTACTTGAACGAACGGTGTACTTACCGGTTTTGCAACAAGTTTTTTGGCGCCGTTGCCCGGGATTGTAAAGCCAATTATATCATAACTCTGCTTCTTGAGTTTATGCGAGGTACAACTGATCTTGCATCTCTTCAATTTGATTCGGAAATAGAAAAGACCGCTAAGAGAAACAGGAAATTAGCTAAACAAAGAAAAGAAGTAGTGACATCTAGTTCACAAGAAGAAGAAGAAGAGAAACTAGATATGGCTGACTGAAACAAAAATCAGCCAAGACCTGAGAATGAGCTTATGGAGGACATGCTTCCTCCATTGTTCACTAGGCCTACTTCAAGCATAGTCAGGCCACCAATTCAAGCCAACAACTTTGACATCCACCCGTCTTTGATTAGCTTGGTGGAGAGGAGTCAATTTGGTGGGGAGGATGATGAAGATCCTCATGACTTTGCAGACAGATTCTTGAGAATCCGTGACATTATCCGGCACCAAGGAGTGATGGACGACGCAATCCGTCTATGGCTATTTCCTTTTGCATTGAAAGGAAAAGCTCTCAGGTGGTTAGACCAACAACATTACCACTTGGGAGGAGCTGATGGCCAAATTCTTTGCCCAATACTTCTCCATGGAAAAATACAACTGGTTGGTGAATGAGATCACCAATTTTACTCAACAAGGAGGAGAAACTTTATGTGCGGCATGGAATAGATTCCAAGAACTCATCCGGCGGTGCCTGCAATATGATATGCCGGTAGGCAAGAAGGTGCGCATTTTCTTTAATGGGATGACACCTGAGTCTAGATTGGTTGTAAATGGTGCAGCTGGAGGTTCTATAAGGTCGAAAACTGCAGCCCAAACTTTTGGACTGATTGACTCTTTGGCTAGAAATGAAAATGAGAGTATTGTTGCTTAAGCCAAAAGAGAGGTTATCCATTTGGGAAGCAGTGATGCTATGTTGGCCGAACAAAAACTGTTGTCACAACAACTAGCCATCCTCAATGCCAAGATTGATAAGCTTGAAATTTCTAGGGCTCAAGCTTCTTCAATCAAAGCAAATGTAGTTGTTTGTGAATATTGTCAGGGGGATCATGAATCTAATGAATGTCCTACTTTAGTATGAGTTGACCCCATTCAAGTCAATGGTGTGTGGTATGATCAGAGACCTCCACAAGGCTATCAGAGGAATCAAAATCATGCTTCTATGAGCAACTATCAAAGGAGAGTTCTAGGAAGTGGGTTGGACTACAAGTCTAACCATTATTTGCAACCGGCTCCAATCCCTCCCAAGGAGCCATCTGAGTTAGAGAAAACAATGTTGCAGATGGCTAGGACTACTAATGATCACATCCAAGCTACTGATGCCTTCATGAATGAGACTAGGGGTCATCACAAGAATCAAGATGCATCCATTAGGAACTTGGAGATCCAAATTGGTCAGCTTTCAAAGCAACTTGTTGAGAGACCTCAAGGCCAATTCCCTAGTGATACCATTGTCAACCCCAAAGAAAATGCAAAGGCCATCACCACAAGAAGTGGAATTGTCATAACACCCCAAGAGAAGCCCAAGGTGGTCCAAAGAGATGATGAAGAGGAAACTACCACAGTTGCTGCGGAACCAGTGGTAGAAGTATCTTCAAACAAGCCAACAGAGAAAGAGAAATCTTCTGCAAACCCAAAGAAACCAGTGGACTTCTCCTGCTTTGAGAAGCCGCCCTATCCTGTGAAGCTCAAACAACAAGCTCAGAGGCAACAATATGCTAAGTTTTTAGACATGTTTAAAAAGCTACAAATTAATATTCCTTTTACTGAAGCTTTAGCTAACATGCCTAACTATGCCAAATTTATGAAAGAATTGTTGTCTAGGAAACATAAATTACAGGAGTGCGACATAGTTGTACTTATGGAAGAATGTAGTGCCATTATCCAGAAGAAAGTTCCACCAAAGCTTTGGGATCCTGGGAGTTTCAACATCCCGATTGCAATAGGCAATGTTAATGTTGGCCGAACATTGTGTGATCTTGGGGCGAGCATCAATCTAATGCCATTGACCCTGTGCAAATCGTTAGGCATCTCAGAATTGAAGCCTACAATGGTATCTCTTCAACTAGCCGATCGGTCCTTGCGAAAACCTAGTGGAGTCATCGAGGATGTTCTTGTCAAGGTTGACAAGTTCATTTTTCCAGCCGACTTCATAGTCTTGGACATGGCAGAAAAGAGTGAGATACCCCTTCTCTTGGGTAGACCATTTCTAGCTACAGCTCGTGCCTTGATTGATGTTGAGAAAGGAAAATTGGAGCTTAGAATGGATGACGAGTCAATAGTCTTCAATGTGTTCGATGTTATGAAGAATTTATTTGATAAAAATGATTGCTTCCGAATTGATGTAATTGATGAAATTGTGCACTCAGAGGAATCCCTTGTTCAGGAAATTGCAGAGGAGATGGAGGCACATGACTCAAGCATTCCACAAGAGGTGGTGGAGATAGCAATGGAAGTCATTGAGAAGAAGGCAACGAATATAGTCATTGGGGCACCAAAATTGGAGCTGAAGGAGTTGCCCGAATCTCTTAAATGTGTTCTTTGGAGATGAAGAGACATATCCAGTCATCATCAACAAGGGGTTGTCAATGGAAGAAGAAAGAAAAGCTTTTGAAGGTGTTGAGAGAACACAAGACAACCATTGGGTGGTCCATTTCTGACTTGAAGGGTATTAATTCTTCTTTCTGCACTCACAAGATCCTAATGGAAGAAAATGTGAATAATGTGAGGCAACCACAGAGAAGGCTGAATCCCATCATGAAGGAGGTAGTCCGTAAAGAAGTAGTGAAGCATTTGGATGCAGGGATGATCTATCCTATCTCAGACACTGCATGGGTGAGCCCAGTTCAAACAGTGCCTAAGAAAGGTGGAGTGACTGTGGTCCAGAATGACAACAATGATCAGATATCCACTAGAACCATTACTGGGTGGCGTATGTGTGTGGACTACCGGAGACTCAATGATGCTACCAGGAAGGATCACTTCCCTCTTCCCTTCATTGATCAAATGCTTGAGAGGTTGGCCGGTCATGAGTATTATTGTTTCTTGGATGGTTACTCCGGCTATAACCAAATTCCTGTGGCACCTGAACATCAAGAGAAGACCGCTTTCACATGCCCCTTTTGGAGTATTTGCATACAGAAGAATGCCATTCGGCCTGTGCAATGTGCCTGCAACATTCCAAAGGTGTATGCTTTCTATCCTTTCTGATATGGTTGAAAATTTTTTAGAGATGTTCATGGATGACATTCCAGTTTTTGGTTCTTGTTTTGATGCATGTTTATCTAACTTGGCTAAAGTTTTAAAAAGGTGTCAAGAAACCAACCTTGTTTTGAACTGGGAGAAGTGCCATTTTATGGTGCGAGATGGCATTGTCTTAGGCCACAAAATCTCTTCCAAAGGGATTGAGGTTGATGAGGCCAAATTGTTATTGATTAAAAAGTTGTCTCCTCCCAATAATGTTAAGAGTGTGCGTAGCTTTCGAGGCCATGCAGGTTCCTATAGGAGGTTTATTAAAGAGTTTTCTAAAATTGCAAGGCCTCTTAGCCAGTTGTTGGCCAAAGAATCTGATTTCCTCTTTGATGAAGCTTGCCTCAATGCATTCAATGTGTTGAAGGAGAAGCTTACCACTGCGCCTGTCCTGACGGCGCCTGATTGGAACTTGCCCTTTGAATTAATGTGTGATGCTAGTGCATATGCTATTGGGGCTCTTCTAGGTCAGCGTAAGGATAAACTTTTGCCTGTGATATATTATGCTAGCAAGGTTTTGAATGAAGCACAAGTTAATTATGCTACCACAGAAAAGGAGATGCTAGCTGTAGTATATGCACTGGATAAGTTTAGACCTTACTTGATTGGTTCTAAAGTTATTGTTTACACTAACCATGCTACTCTTAAGTATCTGTTAACTAAGTAGGATGCAAAGCCATGCTTGTTGCATTGGATGCTCTTATTTCAGGAGTTTGATTTAGAGATCAAAGACAAGGCTGGTGTTGAAAACAAAGTAGCTGACCATTTGTCTCGGATTCAAGAAAAAGCTCTACAAGATGGACCAGAATTGGAGATTAATGAGTCCTTCCTTGATGAGCAAGTGATGTCAATCACAAGTGGTCCTTGGTTTGCAAAAATGGCAAACTACAAAGTAGTGGGGCTAGTTCCTGATGATTTTACATGGCAACAGAAGAAGAAATTCTTCCATGATGCTAGGAGGTATCATTGAGATAATCCATTTCTCTACTTCCAATGTGCTGATGGTGTCATTCGCAGATGCGTGGCTGAATTTGAAGTTCCAAAAATCATGTGGCATTGCCATGCATCTGACTATGGGGGACATTTTGGGGGTAATAAAACCGCTCACAAGGTTTTGCAAAGCGGATACTATTGGCCTACCATCTTCAAGGATGCCAGAGATTTTGTGGAGAAATGCGACAGATGCCAGAGGACGGGGAATATATCCTGCAAGGATGAGATGCATCTAAATAACATCCTAGAGGTTGAGCTATTTGACGTGTGGGGAATAGATTTCATGGGACCCTTTCCCAAGTTGTATTCCAACCAATACATCTTGGTTGCAGTGGACTATGTATCCAAGTGGGTGAAAGCAGTGGCTCTGCGACTAATGATGCAAGAGTGGTGGCATCTTTCACCTGCTTCGGAGTCCCTTGAGCTATCATCAGTGACGGAGGCACCCATTTTTGCAATAAGCAAATTGAAAGCTTGCTTACAAAGTATGGAGTCACCCACAAGGTCGCCACACCGTATCATCCGCGAACAAGCGGCCAAGTTGAGATTTCCAACAAGAGTTGAAGAGAATATTGGAGAAAATTGTGGGAACCTCAAGGAAGGATTGGGCAAGGAAGTTGGATGATGCACTCTGGGCATATAGGACCACTTTCAAGACCTCGATAGGTATGTCACCATTCCAGTTGGTGTATAGTAAGTCCTGTCATCTTCCAGCCAAATTAGACCACAAGGGTTTGTTATAACGACTTCATTTAATTGACGTATATTAACTTATTATGTTATTTCATATTTAACCGATTACGCTTTTAATTTACGAAAAAAAAATTCTACGTAATTCGATTACGTCAATTACTATTCTAAGCAATTTACTACGTTGGAAAGATTCCACATAACATATAGTGCAAGTAACTCAAGTATAGTTAATTATAACAGTCCGTGTACAGTCATCCAAAATAAAATACAGACCATCAAAACAGTCTAGTACAAATTACATAACTTCAGAGGCAACAACATCAGACTAGGGCAACGATACATCAAGCTACAATACACCAAGCCATGTACAGCATGCAAATCATCCAAGCTTCTTTATCACATCATCTCAGCTTTTCACTGTTCCTCTGCTCACCCAAGTAAATTGGGGTCATCACAGGTGTCAACCACCTACACAACACAGGGGTAAGTACATGATAAACACAGTTTAAATAAATCAACAGGTTTATAACAACACAAAATAATAAAATCCAGAATAATAGTAGAATAATCATAAATCAAGGTTCATAATGGCTGATGCATGATTTCTTTATTAAATGATGCATGACTGAGATCTCAGATTATCACCACAAGGTACCATAATTCAAATAGTTTCACCCACTCTAGTGAAACCTCCCTCCACTCTGAGGGGTATAATTAAATAGTTCCACCCACTCTAGCGGAACCTCCCTCCACTCTGAGGGGTAACAAGGTACCATAAAATAATTTCACCCACTCTAGTGAAATCTCCCTCCAGTCTGAGGGGTCAAATGCGAATGATGCATGATTTGATTTTATCTTTCAATTCCTCTTATCATTTACTTCTCAAAGTCTCATAACTTGGCACTATAACATTTTTTAATCATCCATCAATCAGTGCTCACAATTTTCTTAAAGAAATAATCTTAAGAATATATATAATATGAATCTTTATCATAGCTCAACATCAAGTGAATGTTAGAATATCATACAGCAACATAAATAAAATAATATACAGCCACCTAATTAAATACAGCATCATAAAATACATAGCAGCATACAGCAACCTATTAAATACCGTATCATAGAGTATACAACAGCATACAGCAGCTTAATATTATACAACAACCTTAAATACAGTAACCTAATAAAATATACATCAATCAAATAAAATATACAACAACCAAATAAATATACCGCACTAATTAAAATATACAGCAACTAAATAAAATATACAGCAACATATACAACAGCAACATAACAGCATATGTCATACAGCTTACACTAACAACTTAATTAAACACAGCAACAGCAACAACATCATTTAATTATAATTACAACCATAACAGCAACATAATAAATTAAGCAACAACATACAGCAACATTAAATCAATTTACAACAACCTAGTAAAATATCCTACAGCATAATAAAATAACAAACAGCAATCTTAAATTACAATTATAGCAATATACAACAATAAAATAGATTATCATACAGCAACATTAAATTTAAAATACAGCCAAGGAATCCTATGGCCACAAGGTAGAATTAATTATTTTGGACAGCCACTTGTTTATTAAACTAATTAGGGAATCAAGTTATAAACTATATACTATTCTAGTTCATTGAGGACTTTTCACAAACACTTGGTGTGTTAACCTTTAAGTGTCATAAAACAAAGAGGAACATAGCTTTAAAAATTTAAATGAAATAACCTATGATCTAAACCATGTAAACTAAATACTTCCCCATACCTTGGCTTTCTTAATTGAAATTTTAGTAACTTGACTTCAACCTTCCAGCTTCCTTCACGTGAGCTTTCCTTGTTTGTGACCTTTGTTTGGTTTTGTATTTTAAGTGAAATAGATGTGGCTATATAGAATATTGGGACCGTGGGAAATCAGCCTCACTTTGGTCTTTTTATCCTTTTATATGCTAAGTTAAATTGGCTTTAGTGAAAATATCCTAAGGTTGCATCATTACCTTGCTTTTTTTGTTGTTTTATTCTTATTGGCTCTTGAATTAAGGCCTTGCAAGTGTCCTTGATCATGATTTTTCTACAGCTTTCTCCTTGTTTCCAGCTTGGTCCGTGGAGTTTCAAGTGTAGGTGCTTTAATTAAATGCATTCCATTGGCTTTTTATTCCATCCGTGAGATAGCTTTTGGTTTTAGTAGGTTTTGCATTATTTCAAGGTAATTAGATTATTCATAGCTTGTAAACTGTCCAAGTGGCCTTATTTCACAATTTTCTAAAGCTTCCTTCATTGTTTCTTGTAGTGCACGGCCTATGCTTGATTTTTAGGACAATATACTTTAGTTTTGATTAAACCGTGTAATAGCTCTTGATTTAGAGATTTTATGCCTTATTTTTCTTAACATATATATATATATATATATATATATTTATATTAGTTACAAGTATTTCTATAATTTATGAAAGCTTAATTTCAATTGCTTTCTTGAAAGTTAAATTTTCTATAATTGGTTAGAAACTAGTTAGAAACTAGACTAGGTTTAGTAACAATTTTGGAATGTTTCTTATTTTTCTTCTAATAACTTTTCCAATTTCCTATTGGTTCCCTTTATTTTTAATTTAATAAAATAGCTAGACACTTATTTAAGAATCCATTTCTTACATGATTAAGAGAAAATTCTCTAGATTGCATCTTTCCTTTTTTTCTGTATTTTTATAAAACTCTGATTAGTCTAGATTCCATTCTTTTTGAATTATCTTTCAAAATTTCTACCAATCTTATGTCATGGTTTTTCTTTACTAAGAATATCAATAATTCCCTGTCTAGAAGCATACTAGTCCTTTGTCCAGTTTCCATAACCTTAATGAGGCTGTATGATCTTATCAGAGTTAAAGGGTCTTTTGGTCATTTGTGCAAATGTTCAGGGGTATTTTGGTCATTTACCCTAGGGACCTGACTGTCTTTCTTGAAATTGTTCAAGGATATTTTGGTAATTTCTCCTAAGGATACATTGATCATTTCCAGAATTGTTCAGGGCAAAATTATCATTTTCATCCTAGGGACATAAACGTCATTTCTGAAATTGTTCAGGGGCGTTCTTGTCATTTTGTCCTAAATTTTTCTACTGCCTTTCATTAACATTTTGCTCTTAGTCATTGTTTATAATTCCTTAAATTTTGGGGTGTTACATTTGTGGGCTAGTAAATTTCTGAATTTTGAACTCTCTAAAGTTAATGAAAAATGATTATTACAATTAAATGAGCTTGATGAGTTCAAAATTGCAGCTTATGAGAATGCTAGGATCTACAAAGAAAAGACCAAGAGATGGCATGACAAAAAGATTCACCCTAAAGAGTTTGAGCCTGGGCAGCAGGTATTGTTATACAACTCTCGACTGAGATTGTTCCCAGGTAAGCTCAAATCTCGTTGGTCTGGGCCCTTTGTGATTAGGAAAGTGTTATGGGACTATTGAAATTTTCCCCCTTGATGCGGATAGACCTTTTAAGGTCAATGGTTGGAGGCTGAAACCATATGATGGTGGACAAGTTGATAGGGATGCAGTATCGGTCCCTTTGAATTCACCGGAATCCTAAGTGAATTGTGTCAGGCTCGTGACATTAAACAAGTGCTTGTTGAGAGGCAACTCAATTATGTTTTCTTTGTTTCTTTAGTCCTTTTTCTTTAAGGTAGGTTAGTGTAATTTCCTTTATTGCATGTTATTTGAGCTAGGGATGTAGTCAGTTTATGAAAATTCAAGTTTTTGTCTGTGTTAAGCATGTGGCGCCACCAGTGCCACTATGGTGCTATCAGCGCTGGTTGCGAATCTCCTAGTGAAGATGGTGCTACCAGCGTGGGTGTAACACCCCAAAATTTTGGGAATCACAGTCAATTACTAAAGTAAAATATTAATTAGAGGCAGTACAGAAGGATCTAGGAAAAATGACGAAAATACCCCTGGATATTTTATAAATGACCAAAATGCCCCTGGACAATTTCAGAAATGACGATTATGTTCCTAGGATGAAAAATGACAGTTATACCCCTAGACATTTTTGAAAATGACCAATATATCTTAGATATTTTAGTAAGATATTTCTAGGAGAAGTTACATAAATGACCTTGAACAAATTGGATAATTACCATCACGTCCCGAGAGTGGTAAATGACTAAAATGCCCTTTAGGTCAAAATGACCAGATGACTTTAGAAAATTGTAGGAACCTGAGTATGGGATAGAATACCTTTGAACAACAAATTATCCACATGGTTGGTAGCAGAGAACCCCAAACTAAAATTTATAGGAAT
>PYAF01006110.1:571938-586829 GCA_007407185.1 Glycine tomentella
GTATTATATGGACTGTAATTATTTATTATAATTGTACCGTGGTGAGGACAAATCGTTTATGCTATAAATCAATCATTTGAAGTAAGGAAGAAAAGAATTTTTCGAGAAAAACTTATAACTAAAATCATTCTAATACAAAGTGGACACATAATTTTAATTAAAATCAATCAAGCACGAGAGAGTCATGAGAGGCGTTACAGAGATTCGCTGCGGGATTACTGGATTATACTCATCATGGAAGACTAAATCTGGGATGCATTACGTTCCGGAGAAGTTAAGGCGGCAAGAGCTGATAGATGAAGCTGATTTCTGGCATCAGTTTGTCAGCCACACCATCCTACCATCCACCAACATGACAGACGTCAATGTGGAGCGTGCCATCCTGTTGTATGTCTTGATGTGAGATATTAATCTCGGTATTGCTCATGTCTTATCTGACAAAATCCTTCACATGATCCAAGACTGCAGCAGCCGTTCCCTTTTGGCTCACTCCTCCTTCATCTCTCTTTTGTGTATGCATGTTGGCCTTGAGATTCCTGAGGATGAGCCCAAAGATGTGAAGATTGGCACCCTCATGACTCATAGGACTTACATGTACTCCATGAAACACACCATTCAGGAGCAAATCATCCGAGCATTAGAGCTTTCCCCAGAGGAGATTGATGGTAGAAGCCCCCGCCCCATAGAAGTAGAGGCACCTCAGCCTGACTACCAAGCTCCTTCACCACCTCCAGCAACGACTTCTACCCCACCTAGAGCCCCCCGTCATGAGCCTAGCTATGAGGACTCCTCTGGTTATCATCATCTGCAGTCCCAGATTGAGATCCTGAACATTCAGGGCACTTATCATACACGGATGCTCAAAGCTATATGCAAGCAGATGAACATTCATCACACTGTCTTCCAGCCCCAGTATCCCCCAGTTGCATCGTCTCTTCCACCACTAGACATGCCTCCACCATCACCCACCGCCGGCGAGGACTCTATGGAGGATTACCAGCCTCTCTAATGGACTTCATCTCTCTATCTCTATCTATGTTTATTTTCAGCTTTATGTTATGACTACTTTATCGCTTTAGACTTTTTGTTGTTTGAACATGATTAGACATTTCGGCAGTGGTACTGTTATTTTGGTTATCTTATGAATGATGTTTCCTCTAGTAATGAATCTCATTGTGTATGTTTTATGTTCATTGCTAGGGACAGCAATCACTTAAAATCTGGGAATAGGGGGCGTTAATTGAGGAAACACACGTTAGTCAAACAAAAATTATTTTTGTGAATGTGAATCATGAGTCTTTTTGGTTAATAGTTTTTTTGGTGAACACATTTTTTTGGCAGAATGGCTGAAATTTTTTTTGTGTGGATCAATTAGTATAGTAACTACAACAATTGATCCTAATTCTAATTTTAACCTAACCATAGGTGTACATATTAGACAATTTTGCTAAAGCATGCATATCTCATATTTAGATTTGCTAAATTAGACAAATATGATTGATGATTTGGAAACTTTGGTGACATGAATTCTAGCATGACGTTGTATGGAACATGAATTGAGTTGAATGCTTGTATGGCTGAGTTTCATTTTGAAACAAAAAGCCATGTTTGATTTGATATCATCAAGAGTCTAGCTTGGTACAATAGCCTGTAAGGATTGTGCCTATACAATTATTTTCTTTGTAGAGATACCTCACGGTGATTGTACTCTAGAACTTGCTCTATTTCTCTTTGATGCATGCATAGTTTGATGTGATAAAAGCATTTTGTTCTATTAAGCTTGGGCTAAATGGACTTCCTTGAGAATATTTCCATTGCTAACCCCTTTGAGCTTGAGACCTTTTTGTTCAATCACCTGATAAAATACCCTAACCACATTCATTAATCCACCTTAGTTGAGATTGGACTACTAAGTGGTTTTGAAAGAAAAAAAACATAAAAATCAAGGTGAATTCCATTAGAAGCTGAAGGAATGGAAAAAAAAGAATGATCTTCAAGTGAAACCAACAAATGAAAAGAAAGAAAATGCAATGTGAAGCCAACAGAAGGAAAGAAAGAAAATGTCAAAAAGGAATAATGGAATGAAAATTCAACCTTAGATCTGAATGCATCTGAAAATAGCAGTATATCAATCTTAATGTTGTTTAGTCACTTCCTAGATATTCCTACCCTTAAGCCAGGCCAAGTTACAACCTTGTCAAGACCTTTTGAAAGGCAACTCAATTGTGTTTTCTGTTTCTTTAGTCCTTTTCTTTAAGGTAGGTTAGTGTAATTTCCTTTATTTCATGTTAATTAAGCTAGGGATGTAGTCAGTTTATGAAAATTCAAGTTTTTGTCTGTGTTAAGCATGTGGCGCCACCAGTGCCACTATGGCGCTATTAGCACTGGCTGCAAATCTCCAAGTGAAGATGGCGCTACCAATGTGGGTATGGAGCCACCAGCGTGGAATAATCTTTTTACAGTGTAAAATCCTCTGCCACACCACACCATCAGCGCGATAGTGGTGCTACTGGCGCCAACATCCATGAAAATAACCAAAATTCTTTGGAACCTCACGCTAGGGGCGTGATAATCGCGCCACCAGCGCCATATGCCTTCTCCACTGTTTAACAACGCTATCGGCGTGAGATTGGCGCTGGTGGCGTGGCACTTTTGGAACAACTTTTATTTTCAAATTTTGAAACTACCCACACCATTTCACTTTCCAAAACCATTCTCACTCTCATTAACCTCTGAAACTTCCCCATTCCCCAAAAACCTTTGCATTTTATAACCTTCCAATCCCATTCACTCCCTTCATTTCACTCCATTACCTTTGCCAAACAACCCATTCATAATAGTTCTTCACCTTTATTCTTCCATTTCCAAAAGTCGTGCTCTTTCTCGTGGATTTCCATTCTCGCATTCTCTCATTTCATATCATATCAATGGCCGGTGACAAGGTAAGGGTTCATTTATGTTTTGTTTCTATTCATGCTTGAGAATACCCTGTGGTAGACATGTGCTGAGGAACCATTTTAATAGCTCTCTAGGGCACATTCCCAGCCCACACGGATAGCGCGAGACTGGCACCACTGGCGCCAGCTGGGTTTCTATGCTACCCCATGCTTTGATTTTTGTTGTAATGAAGGTTGTAATGCTTTGATAACTGCTTCTTTTGATTATTTTGGTTCTATTTCTCAATTGGTCTTGGTTGCAACTGTTAGTATTTGGAACTTGTGGTTTGAAATGCCTATGGAAAAACATGTATTAGCTTTAGGTTGTTCCAACCCATTCTGTCATTCATACTTTATGACAATTGCTTTGAGTTATTTTGATGGTCGTTTGGTTGTTCCTACATTCATTAACATAGGTTTTTAGGTTTGGAAACCACTTATTCATGTGTTGGACTGAAAAATTGGGGATTCTGGGAAGCCCCCATTTGATTTTGTGCTTTTGTGAACTTAGGCAAGTTGCTTCCACTGCATATCTTGATTCATGTTGGTCTTCTTTGATTGTGGTGATTCTCTGCACTAACTAAGCTAATTCTAAATGCCTAAATCAGCCTTGTAGGTATAGAAGTAATAGGATGTGGCATGTTTGATTATACTTGTTATGAATCCATTGTGCTTAAAGTTGCTGGAAACAACTGTTGCCTTGTTTTGACCACAATTGTTCTGAACCTTGTCTAAATATGTGCTCTGGTAGTCAGTGACTAATATGGAGGTGAGTTTCATCATGTCCTAGGATTTCTCTGAACCACTATTTTGATGATTAAATCTAGGAATGCAATGTACTTGTTCAACTGCCTTCATCATATCCTCCTAATTCATACCACTGAATTGCGTGGAGTTTGATAACCAATTGATCCATACATACATCCCTTGACATAGATTTCCAGGATTTTACTTGTCACATTTGCATTTTTGTTCTTGAACTAAAATTTGATTGTTTTTTATGGATGTGCAAACTATGCACATAAATTGTGTAAGTTACTGTTTGAAGTAAATCTGGGAATCCTATGCAATTGTTGTTGTTTGGTGCATATGCTGTCATACTAATATCAAACTGACATAGTGGCTTGTTTACTTAAGTCCTGTACATGTGCTTGTTTGGATCTTGCATGCTTAGATGCAATTGATGCCTTGACTCCCTGTGCAAATTCTCTTATTCCCTGTTTTAGGACTGTGTATATCAACTGTGACTGAGTTGAGAAAGGGGTGTAGATACCATTGTCTCGACATTGCTTGCCTTGTGTTGTTCGGAATTTTGCCTAGCTATGCTATACCTGTCCCTCTGATTCCGTTGCATATAATGAAATTCTTGCAACCATGTGTAATGATTGTGAACATAATTGCTAAGAATATGGTTTCAATTAAATTTGGGAATTATGAATGTCCAGTGCATGTACCATATTTTGTTTTGGAAAGCTTTAATGGAATATATGTGGTGCATTGGATTTTTCTGAGTTTAAGAGAAAACAGGTGAAGAAGGGCAAGAAGAAGGCCACAGCTGTAGCAAGTAGCAAGCGTCCTAGAACCGCTGATTTTGATGAAGGCCGCTTTCGATCTAAGGAGCATCAGGACAAATTTGATAAATGGTATCTTCCGAAGAAGATCATTCCAGAGAAGCGCATCGCATGGGAAACTTTGCCTGCTAACTCCCTTATCTTGGAAGTCATCACTAGACATCAATGGCACAAGCTGCTAGCTTCGCCGAACCCAGCTCTAGCTCAATTTTGAAGGAGTTCTTAGCCAACGTGGACCAGGAGACAGTGGAAGAGCGTCGAGTGTTGCGAACACGGCAAGTGCACCGCTCGTTCCAAGTAATAAAGTGGGTAAGTAAGTATCGTCTCCATAGGGATTGGTGTGAAATCACAGTAATTAACAGTCTAACCAATTGGAAAGGAAACAGAAATTGTTTGTGAAGAATTTGTTGTGTGTTGAGTGTTGAATAATAAAGACAGAATTTAAAAAGATTAAATTGTAGTCAATTGAGTTGTTACCAATAGAAAGAATAATTGTGGTCAGGTACAATCCCCTTTGATCCCTACCTCTTTCACTTAACTGGTTTATCAAAATTGATCGCTTCTGATTACTCAGAGAATAAATCTTTTCTAATTTAGCTAATCCCTAATCCCTTAGCGAAATTAACCCTTTAACCTGAATCAAAAACCTAATCCCTTAGTGAATTCTATCAAGTTAGGCATTTAAAAGAATATATTATAAGGTTCTGCAATCATGCATCCCTATCCCTAGGCAATGAACAACTGTTAATTCACTCATGTCAGAAATTAGAATCCCAACATCCCTATTGCGAATCCTAACCCTCAGTACTTAAATAAAATGGCCAATTCTAAATAAGAATAAAACAATGAATAGTAGAGCAAAATAAAGCAAACATAACAATCTCATTCAATACCAGTCAAGTTACAGAGGAGTTCACATCGGTTCTTGGCCTAACCACAATACAGAGTTTGGCCTAACATAGGCTTCAAGAACACCAAAGCTGTTGAATAAAACATTATTCTGCAGTAATCTAGCCTCGATTCTTGACTTCCAATGGTTTCCAAGCCTTTGAATGGTGTCTAATGGTGTAGAGAGTGTCCCTTTCTTCAGTCCAAAAGCCATTCTTTTATATATTGGTTTAATTCAAGTAACTAAGCCCCTGTTCTGTGCCAATTTTGAACCATATCTTTTTAAATAAGGAAACAGTGTCTTCATGGCGCTGATCGTGCTGCTAGCACGAATCAGAACTGCCTCCAGACCTTGTGGCGCGAACTGTGGCGTGGATTGCGCGAACCTTGCATTTTGATGGCGCTACTGGCGTGAATGTCCATGCTATTCGCGTGGAGTCTTCGAACTGGGCTCTGTATTTTGCATGTGGCGCAACTCGCGTGGGATCTGGCGCGATCCACGTGTGACCTTCAGCTTGGTTTTCTTCTTTCCTTGCTTGATCCTCCTCTTTTTGACCCTGAAATCATAACTTTGGTAATAAAATGAGATATAATTAAATATAAATAACAAACTAACTTATTCTAACCTAATTCCTAGTGATTGAATTGAAATATAACCTAAAACTAGCCTAAAACTAAGATGTGTTAGCAACACATCAAACAATTCCCAGATTTAATAGTTGTTGTCCTCAGCAACAGACAAAACTTCAAGATAAAAAGGATCAATAATCAAACTGAACTACAATTTACAATCCTAGAATCATCATGCTGAGTATAATCAATTCACATCAAAGCTTTCCATGACACTTTCAATTTTTTCAAATAGTGAGAGTTAACTTGAGTGTTCCTCACAGAATGTGTTTGTTCCACTCATCACTCAAGTGTATCAGGTTATGATAATCTCTCACTCAACATAGTCACAGTACTACCATAAGCTTGAAGATATTCTCAACAGATGTAAGCACAACTTGATCAAAAGGTCTTTCAGGCTTGTAACTTGGCTGGGCTAAGGGTAGGAAAATTTTTGGAATAGTAGCTAATGAGGCTAGATCCAGTTCCTAAGTCTCAATCCTGTGGTTATCCATATTCCTTGTTCATCCTTTCAAAACCTGGCAACTTTATTCAACAATTTATTCTTTATAAAGCAAAACAAATAACCTTCTTTTCTTTTCTTTTTCTTTTCTTTTTCTTAAATTAAAAAAAATATAGCAACTATTCAGATTTCCAGCTGATATTCTCATGCTTATTATTTTCCAACTGGCCTTCTTTGTTTGCTCTCTTAACTTCCATACCAATTGGAATCAACTTGTTTTCCTCTATGCCTTGATGGACAATTCCCTGTTTTCTGCTGTCATGGACTTGTATTCTACTTTCTCTAGCCTCAGGGAGGTTGATCAATGTAGATGGCTCTGATTGGGCAGCATAAATGAAAGGCTCAGGCTCAAAAAGAGGTACAAATGGAAAAGAATTGTGGGTGAGTCAATTTGGCTCTGGTTTTTAGAAGAAGAAACTGCCTTAATCATGTCAATTCACACCTGCATCCAGAGAAACAATTCAAGTTCTAGAGTACTGTGAAAGTGGAGTCTCTCAGAAAGAAAATTTACCACTGTTTTGGCTCAAACCTCACAGGTGTTAGACTCAAGTCAATCTCTGCTGACTTCATTTCAAGCATCATTTCAACTTCAACATGCATATCACATACCAACAATCACAATTTCATTCATGTATCATGCAGTTCATGCTATATTTCATTTCACACAAGCTTTCATCAGAGAAATCATATTCATTACTGTGTCCATTCACTTTTTATTCTGAAAAATCTGATGTGCTTCTAACCTTTATTGAAATAATTAACTAAAAAAAAATTTAAACTAATGACTAAAATTTTTCTGTTCGACATCCTTTGTTTCTTGAATGTGATTCTTCAAATAATGCATATGCACCCATTCCCAGATTTAGAAAATTGTTATCCCCAGCAATAACTGAAAAGGATTATGTGCTGCTAGATATTCAATAATGTATGCATTATTTGAGAAATCACAACCAGAATGAAACATTAATCCAAACAGAACTTACTTAAAACAATAAAATAACAAAACAACTAACCTCAAAGTAATATACTGAAAATTAGAAACAAAAATAATAAAACAAAATTAAATGGTCTGTCACTTTGCTATTGGATGCAGCAGTACTTCCTTCTTGTCTCCTTCAATCTCTGCACCCTGAAACTCAGAAAAAATTCCAGATATATACTTGATGCAGTGGGCTGAATTCCCAGATTTATTCCTTTCATTGGTTTAGATTCAAATAGATTGTGCATCAGTGAATAGTATTAAAAAATAGCAGCACAGTTTCAATTTTTAACACAGCAAGCATGTGTACAAGCATCTGGGGAAATTAATATGCTCAAAATTTCACAGTGTGCCCATGATTCCCAGATTTGGTGCATTACATTGGTTCAACACAGCAATGACTAATTCACTTTTAAAAACATAAGCTGTTTGTTGTTCACTTGGGGTTATAATTTGCAGTGTTGACAATCAGTTATACATAAAACCCAAAATAGGCCTCAGACATCTGTAATCCCAGATCAAATATGCAAGTCAAGCTACAAGTATCAGAGAGTATTTAGCATTCAGCAAGGCTTACCACTGTGGATTCCCAGATTTAAGCTCAGACATATCACAACATGACACAATCAGACCAAGTTAACCAGAACCATACAAATCATCTTTCATGAATATGCCTAGCTAGTGATTCCCAGATTTAAGTGCAGACACACCATGGCATACACAACAGATTTTTTTTTTATTTCACGCGAGTCGCGCCAACTTTGGCGCTAATAGCGTGGAGATGAATGAAGGCTTGGCGCGGTCTGTGCCATGATCCACACGATCAGCGTGGGACTTGAAAAACAGAAGCCTGGTTTCGAACCATTGGCGCGGTTAGCACCACTGTTCACGCGGTTAGCGTGAAATGATGTAGAGGGGGGTTCTGGTTCGAACTTCTAGCGCTATTAGTGCAAGATTTCACGTTGTTAGCGCGAGTAATTGGTATTAGGCACGAATGGATGGCGCGGTTAGCGCGGACGGCCACGCGAATAACGTGACTTGGCCTTCTCTTGGCGCGGGTAACGCCACACTTGGCGCGATTAGCACCACACTTTTGACAGCCTTTTTGTATTTGCTTTTTGTTTATTCACTATCTAAAAATGTATAAATCTAAAATGACTACAATTTAAACATGCATAATTATAAATCTACTGCTATCAAAATCAAAAAGAACTTAAAGAACCTAAGTATTTACATCAATCATCAAGTTCTCGGAAAAGATTCCAAGAATCGCTCATTTAATGTCTTGAGATAGACGCTGCCTCTTGTTAATCATCTGTGGACTTAAGTGTAACAGAAACAGTATCTCTATCCACTTGGTCTCCAAATTAAAGCTTCAAGCGACATTTGTTAACTTTAAAAGTCCGATCCTTGTCTAAAGAAGAGATTTCTACTATTCCATGAGGACAAATCTTTTACACCAAGAATGGACCAGACCAACAGAGTTTTAACTTACTTGGAAACTTCAGGCGAATTTTAGAGAGCAGTACCTGTTGTCCTGGCTCAATTTCTTTTTGGCAAAATTTGTTGTTACGCCATTTCTTGGTCTTTTCCTTACAGGTCCTAACATTCTCTCCTGCAATTACAGGTGTTTTGCCTGCAATTTGGTATTCCCTTTGTGCAGCATCCAGCTTTTTGCCCCTATTTTTCTTGGGTATTGCCATAGCTTTTTCTAGAATCCTTTTCAGCTTAACCTTTGGTGCTCCAACTGGGAAATCATTTTCTTTCTTCTCAAGCACCTCAGCAACTTCTTGTGTGGTTTCTAGGCTTCGAGTTCCCAGTTTTTCTTCCTCTGTTTGACCTGCATACTTTACATTATCCAGAAAATCTAGCCTAGAACAATTATGTTTGTCAGATGGATTCTTCACAGTATCAAAAACATTAAAAACAACAGATTCATTATTCAACCTAAGTTCTAACTTCCCTTGTTCTACATCAATTAAGGCCCTAGCAGTTGCTAAAAATGACCTTCCTAACAGCAGAGGGATTTCGCTTTCACCCTCCATATCTAAGACTATGAAGTTTGCAGGGAAAATGAACTTATCTACTTTGACCAACACATCTTCTATTACCCCTGATGGTTTCCTTAATGAACGGTCTGCAAGTTGCAAGGAAACTCTGGTGGGTTTCAATTCATTGATACCCAGGGACTTACACATTGATAATGGCATTAAATTTATGCTAGCCCCTAAGTCACAGAGTGCCCTCCCTACATTGATATTTCCTATGGCAATAGGGATATTGAAGCTTCCTGGATCTTTCAATTTCTTTGGAAGCTTTCTTTGAATGATGGCACTGCACTCTGCACTGAGTGCTATGGTTTCACAATCCTGCAGTTTATGTTTCTTAGACAAAAGTTATTTCATGAATTTTGCATAGTTAGGCATATTGGCTAATGCCTCAGCAAATGGAATATTGATGTGTAACTTTTTAAACATATCTAAGAACCTGGCAAATTGCTGCTTCTGAAGTTGCTACTTGGATTGCACTGGATATGGGGGCTTCTCAAAGCGAGAGAAATCTCATTGCTTCTTTGGAGGTGCGGATTTTTGCTCCTTGGAATTTTCTGCATCAGCTGCTGTATTTTTCTTCTCAGCTTCCTTGTTACTCACCTTAGGCTTTTCTGGTGGAGTGAGCACTTTCCCACTCCTGGTGGTGATCGCATTGACATGTTCCCTTGGATTTATCACTGTGTCACTAGGGAACTGTCCTTGAGGCCTTTCAGAAATTTGCTTTGCCAATTGACTAATTTGGGTTTCAAGATTCCGGATGGAAGCATCTTGATTTCTATGGTGAGAGCTCTAGTCTCATTGATGAAGGCATTTGTTGCTTGAATGTGCTCAGTAGTTGTTTTAGACAACTGCATCACGACCTTTTCAAGTTCAGAGATACTTGTGGTTGGAATGGGAGGAGGCTGCAGATAATTGTTAGACTTATAGTCTAACCCTCCCCCTTGAAGGTTCCTCTGGATGTTGTTGCTTGGAGCAAAGATGTGATTCCTATGATATTGTTGTTGTTGTCTCTGATCATTCCACACTCCATTAACCTGCATAGGGTCAACTCCAACAAGAATAGGACATACATTAGATTCATGCTCACCTTGGCAGTACTCATAGATGACATGTGGTTTGCTGGCTACAACTTGAGCTGCAGAGACTTGTAATCTATCAATTTTCTCAGTCAACTTGGCCAGCTGTTGGGCCAAAATCTTTTGCTCTGCAAGCATTGCATCATTGCTGGACAGTTGGATTGGTTCTCTCTTTGGCTGAATGGTTATACTCTCATTTTCATTACAAGCCAGAGAATTAATCAGCTCATAGGTCTGAGCTGCAGTTTTGGACCTTATAGTACCCCCTGCTGCAACATTAACAATCATGCGTGATTCAGGGGTCATACCATTAAAGAAAATACGTACCTGCTTACCCACAGGCATATCATATTGTGGACATCTCCTGATCAATTCTTGGAATCTGTTCCAAGCAGCACACAGGGATTCTTTTCCATTCTGAGTGAAGTTGGTAATTTCATTCACCAACTTGTTGTATTTGTCCATGGAAAAGTACTGGGCGAAAAATATTGAGACTAAGTCCTCCCAAGTTGAGATGCTATTTGAAGTTTGTCTATTCATCCATCTCAATGCATTTCCCTTAACAGCAAAAGGGAATAGGCTTAGTCTTACCGCATCATCTGAGACCCCTTGGTGTCTGATAGTGTCACAGATTCTCAGAAATTTGTCAATGAAATCATGAGGGTCTTCAAAGTCTTCCCCACCAAACTGACTGCGTTCCACCAATACTATCAATGAAGGATTTATTTCAAAGTGATTAGCTTGTATTGGTGGCCTCACAATGCTGGAGTTTGGTCTTGTGAACATAGGAGCCAGAATATCCTCCATTAGTTCATCTTCTGGTCTCGGTCTTGGCTGATTATTTTTTTCTTCAGCCATCTCTACCTCTGACTCTAATTCAGGAATTGAGTCAAAATCAAAGTTTTCTGCTTCTCTCCTTCTATGTTTGGCTAGTCTCCTTCGAACAGTTCTTTCTATCTCTGGGTCGAACAATAAATTCTCAGGATTAGCTGAAACACGCATAAACTTGGAGAAGCGATTAGTAACAAAATTTTCCAATCACAAAGATTAAAATTACTACAAAATTAGTTTACCAATCCCCGGCAACGGCGCCAAAAACTTGTTGCGAACACGGCAAGTGCACCGCTCGTTTCAAGTAATAAAGTGGGTAAGTAAGTATCGTCTCCACAAGGATTGGTGTGAAATCACAGTAATTAACAGTCTAAGCAATTGGAAAGGAAAAAGAAATTGTTTGTGAAGAATTTGTTGTTGTGTGTTGAGTGTTGAATAATAAAGACAGAATTTAAAAAGATTAAATTGCAGTAAATTGAGTTGTTACCAATAGAAAGAATAATTGTGGTCAGATACAATCCCCTTTGATCCCTACCTCTTTCACTTAACTGGTTTATCAAAATTGATCGCTTCTGATTACTCAGAGAATAAATCTTTTCTAATTTAGCTAATCCCTAATCCCTTAGTGAATTAACCCTTTACCTGAATCAAAAACCTAATCCCTTAGTGAATTCTATCAAGTTAAGCATTTAAAAGAATATATTATAAGGTTTTGCAATTATGCATCCCTATCCCTAGGCAATGAACAACTGTTAATTCACTCATGTCAGAAATTAGAATCCCAACATCCCTATTGTGAATCCTAACCCTCAGTACTTAAGTAGAATGGCCAATTCTAAATAAGAATAAAACAATGAACAGCAGAGCAAAATAAAACAAACATAACAATCTCATTCAATACCAGTCAAGTTACAGAGGAGTTCATATCGGTTCTTGGTCTAACCACAATACAGAGTTTAGCCTAACATAGGCTTCAAGAACACCAAAGTTGTTCAATAAAACATTATTCTGCAGTAATCTAGCCTCGATTCTTGACTTCCAATGGTTTCCAAGCCTTTGAATGGTGTCTAATGGTGTATAGAGTGTCCCTTTCTTCAGTCCACAAGCCTTTCATTTATAGATTGGTTTAATTCAAGTAACTAAGCCCCTGTTCTGTGCCAATTTTGAACCATATCTTTTTAAATAAGGAAACAGTGTCTTCATGGCGCTGATGGCGCGAGAACCCGCGCTGATCGCGCGGCTAGCACGAATGAGAACTGCCTCCAGACCTTGTGGCGCGGACAGCGCGAGCTGTGGCGCAGATTGCGCGAACCTTGTGGTTTGATGGCGCTACGGGCGTGAACGTCCACGCTATTCGAGTGGAGTCTTCAAACTGGGCTCTGTATTTTGCATGTGGCACGACTCGCGTGGGATCTGGCGCGATCCGTGCGAGACCTCCAGCTTGGTTTTCTTCTTTCCTTGCTTGATCCTCCTCTTTTTGACCCTGAAATCATAACTTTGGTAATAAAATGAGATATAATTAAATATAAATAACAAACTAACTTATTCTAACCTAATTCCTAATGATTTAATTGAAATATAACCTAAAACTAGCCTAAAACTAAGATGTGTTAGCAACACATCATCGAGTTAGCTGCGTACGAGGAGTTCGAGTCCCTTTTGACCCCACCTTCATTGAGGGCTTTCTAGAGACTTCTTATCAGAGCATTTATGCCTGTGGCTTCGTAAGGAGGTACAACAAGATGCAACCAATACCTTGTACTGGCAAGAGTCGATACAAATAGGACATGCCCCAATTAGGCGATGAGATTCGCCGTGGGATTACTGGATTATACTCATCATGGAAGACTAACTTTGCCTCAAACCTAGATTTTCTCAACTCGTATCCTATGGCAAAATAAAAAACAATAACGATTAAGTAGGTTAATGCATAATAATGTAACACACATAATTTATCAAATGTTTAGAAGATTACCCATATTTATGACTTGTTTTTTTAAGTCAACATTCCTAAACTGTTTGTTAAAATTAGAAGCAATGTGGCGAATGCAATAGACAGAAGATACATCCGGTGTTGTCCACCCAACTCTGTCTGATTGCAAAGCTACTAGCAAACCTGTTCCCCTGTCTGAAATAATACACAAATTTGGTTAGGGTTTAACGTATCTCCTTAAATGATGCAAGAACCACATCCAAGCTTCTTTGCTCTCGCTCTCAACAATTGCAAAAGCAAGTGGAAAAATGTTTCTACTACCATCCTGTCCAATGGCAGTCAATAAAGTACCACAGTATTTTCCAGTTAAAAATGTTCCATCTACTTGCGCAATCGGCTTGCAATATTTAAAGCCTTCAATGCATGGCTTAAAAGCCCAGAACACATGATTCAAAATGACCTTAGAAGTTTCATCCTCACCATCTTCCATTGAAATGGATGTTTTGTATTTAACAACTGTACCTGGTACAAAGTGTTGAACTGCTGTCATCCATACAGGCAAATGCCTATATGATTCTTCCCAACTTCCAAATGCAAGTTCAAGTGCTTTTTGTTTAGCTATCCATGCTTTTCTGTAGGTCACATTATAACCAAATCGTTGCATGATGTCGGCAACCAAGGTTTTTATTGGATACCTGGATTTGTTTTTACTAAGTGCACAATATTATGAGCAATAACAGACGAGTCTAACCTAACATGATCTTGTGATAAATGTGATGTTGTGCAAGTGTGATGACCGGTTATTTTTTTCATGACCCACGTTCTACGTAACTTGCTGAACGATGCTCTAGCCCTCCAATGACAACCATTACCATATTCAGTACACTTAACAGCATACCTATCACTCTTGCTTGCTTCAACATGAAAATTAAATGAATGTACAAAATGAAATTCCTTTATGGCATTGACAGCTACTTGTTTTGATTCAAACAACATGCCTTCATAAAGGTCATTCATACTCTCACCCATTCTATTGGTAAATGGATTTGAGTACTGTTGATCTTCTGAAATTTGGCTATTAACAGTTTCAAAATAAGAAAAAGACTGACTTTCAGTTTGATTGCTTGTTTCTCCAATTTCGTGAAATGAGTATTGTTCATCTTCTTCACTAAATTCGCTAACATTGTCTCTGACTATTGGTTCTTCGCTATCCATCTATAAGAAAATCTGATTGTAATTTGTTAGTGAACATGTGAAGGCATTAACTGAGGAGAATGTGATGATAAAATATGAAGCATATTATTATAAACATACCTGGAAAATCGTAACGAAGAAACTAAAAGCAAGTGTTAAATGAGGAAATGGCAAGTGCGGGGTGAATCGCTTCAAACATGGCTTTATAATAAAGCCATGAATGAACATGAAGCAGCATGAATGTCAAATCAAATCAAAAGATTTGTTGAATCCTTCATTACGACACTTTTTTTTTAAAAC
>PYAF01006111.1:8433-58655 GCA_007407185.1 Glycine tomentella
GGCCTACCTAGAAGAACAGGTATTTCTCCCTCTTCCATGTCTAGAACTATAAAATCTGCTGGGAAAATGAATTTATCCACCTTGACCAAGATATCTTCAATGAACCCGCTTGGTCTTCTCAAGGATCGGTCAGCTAGTTGCAAGGATACCCTGGTGGGTTTCAACTCAGAAATGCCCAATGATTTGCAAATTGAGAGAGACATCAAGTTGATACTTGCACCAAGGTCACACAAAGCTTTGCCCACACTAACATTACCTATGGCAATAGGTATGTTGAAGCTTCCCGGATCCCTGAGCTTAGGTGGAACTCTACTCTGAATGATGGCACTACACTCTTCAGTCAAGACCACGGTCTCACATTCTTGGAGCTTGTGCTTCTTGGATAACAAGTCCTTCATAGACTTGGCATAGTTTGGCATATTGGCCAAGGCTTCAGCGAAAGGAATGTTAACTTGCAGCTTCTTGAACATTTCCAAGAACTTGGCATATTGCTTTCTCTGTGCTTATTGCTTCATCTTCAGAGGGTAAGGTGGTTTTTCAAATCTGTAAAAATCCGTAGGCTTTTTAGGTATAGCTGAAGTGTTTTCCTTCTCTTTCTCTTGCTCCTTAGAGCTGCTAGATGGCTCTTCTTCATGTTGTGCAATAGCTGGAGGAATTTCCTTCTCTTCCTCTTCTCTATTCACCACTTTGGTCTTCTATTTAGGAGTAAGGACAAGTCCACTCCTAGTGGTGATGGCTTTGGCATGTTCCCTAGGATTTACCACGGTATCGCTAGGAAATTGCCCAGGTGATCTTTCTGCTAGTTGCTTTGATATCTGGCCAATTTGAGTCTCCAAATTTCTGATGGAAGCACCTTGGTTTTTCAATTGAAACCTAGTCTCATTCATGAAGGCATCAGTGTTTTGGATATGATCATTAGTGGTCTTAGCCAGCTGCAACATAGCCTTTTCCAACTCAGAAGGTTCCTTGGGAGGGATGGGAGGCGGTTGCAAGTAGTGGTTAGACTTGTAGTCCAACCCACCTCCATGTGGTCTTCTTGGGTAGCTACTACCACTCCCAGAAGCTTGGTTGTAATTTCTTTGATAACCTTGGGGTGGCCTTTGGTCATACCATACTCCATTTACTTGAATTGGGTCGGCCCCCACCAAGGTTGGACAGACATTGGACTCGTGGTCCCCTTGGCAATACTCACAAATAGCCATGCATGCTTTGATTGATGAAGCTTGAGCTTTGGAGACCTCTAACTTATCAAACTTAGCATTGAGGATAGCGAGCTGTTGTGATAGGAGTTTTTGTTCAGCCAACATTGCGTCTGTGCTACCCAAATGTATAACTTCCCTCTTTGGCTGACTTGCTATGCTCTCATCTCAGTTCTGGCCAAAGAGTCTATTAACTCATGTGTTTGGGAAGCTGTCTTTGATCTGATGGTTCCTCCGGCAGCTTCATTAATTACCAGTTTTGATTGCGGTGACAAACCATTAAAGAAGATTCGCACCTTCTTCCCAATCGGCATATCATACTGAGGACAACGCCGGATCAATTCTTGAAACCGATGCCATGCTGCACACAAGGTTTCTCCATGAAGCTGTGTGAAGTTGGTGATCTCATTCACCAGGCGGTTATACTTCTCCATGGAAAAATACTGAGCGAAGAACCTAGTCATCAACTCATCCCAGGTGGTTATGCTATTAGAGGGCTGATGGCCTAACCATCTGAGTGCCTTCCCCTTCAAAGCAAAAGGAAAGAGGCGGAGCCTAATGGCATCATTTGTCACTCCTTGGTGTCGGATGGTATCACAGATCATCATGAAACGGTCCGCAAAGTCATGAGGATCCTCATCGTCCTCACCACCGAATTGATTCTTCTCCACCAAGCTGATAAGAGATGGGTGGATGTCAAAGTGATTGGCTTGAATAGGCGGCCTGACAATGCTGGAGGCTGGACAGACAAACAATGGAGCAAGAATGTTCTCCATAAGTTCGTCCTCCGGCCTTGGCTGTTCATTGTGTTGTTCATCCATATCTGGTTCCTCTTCAGATTCTTCCTCTTGTGGTTGAGAACCAGATACTTCTGCTTCCTTCCTCTGCTTCGCTAACCTCTGATTTCTTCTAATAATTCTCTCAATCTCTGGATCAAACTGAAGATTTGTGGGATTAGCGGTACCTCGCATAAACTCTGGAAGTAGGTTAGTAACAAAATAAATCCAATCTTAAAGATAAAAATTTATAATGAATTTGGCTTAAACAATCCCCAGCAACGGCACCAAAAACTTGTTGCGTACTCGGCAAGTGCACCGGTCGCTCAAGTAATAAAGTGATAAGAAAAGTTATCATCCCACGAGGATTGTTTGACCAATTAAATCATAAATTCAATCGATAAGTTGGATAACAAATAAAGAATGAAATAGGTTGTTTTTGTTTGTGTGTGTGTAGTAAGATAAACTAAAGATTAAATATAAACCTAAGTGTATAGACAAACTATGGAGGTTAATAATAAGATATGTGGTTAAGTAGCTAGGGCAATCCACACCAAATGCTCCCTACTTCCGTTCATGCATTGAATACTACCTTCATTAAGCCTAAGTTACCCAACATGCATCTTCAATAATAATAGCTAAGTCCTACTCCCGTAGTGTCCTCAACCCTTTAACCCACTCTAATACCCTAATCCCTTAGTGATATTGATCAGGTCAAGCATTAAATGATGCATTAAATGATTGCAAGCATACACTATTATCCCTAGTTAATGTAAAGCTTGTCACTTTACCCAAGTCCAAGCATAAGGCCTCAATATTCCTATTGCCAACCCCAGCTCTTAATATCTAACTAGAGTGATCAATTCCAGAGAGAGATAGAACATGCATTCAACAGAATAAAATGAAATAACTTGGCATTAATAAAAGATAGCATCCAATACAATCCCAAAAGAGGTTACTTTCAGTGCTTAGCCCTAACTACAATGAAAAACTAGCCAAACCTCATAATAGGTGGTTGTGTTACAAAAGAAAATGGCATACCTAGCTGAAGCAAGGAAGAAGAAGATGGAGAAACCTCTACTTGAACCTTCACTCTCCCTAAACCCTCACTAAGGTACCCAAGCTTCCTAAAACCCTATTTAGTGCAGTTTCCTTCCAGTAGTTCGTGCATTCAATGCTGAGGGTGAAAGTATATATAGCATAGCCTGTGAAGTCTCTGTTTTACCCTTAAATGTTGCTTCTGTCGACCTGTGGCGCCTTTGGCGTGGTTGTGGCACTCTGGGCGCCAACTTCCAGAGATAATGGCGCCCCAGGCACTAGCTGGCAGGGGTTTTTGGCGCTTTGGGCGCCAGAATGGCGCTCCAGGCGCTGAGTTACATAAATGCTGGTGCCCCAGGCGCTGACATGGCGCTCCAGGAGCCAGGTTCCAGTGCTAATGGCGCCTTTGGCGTGACATTGGCGCTCCGGGCGCCAACTTCCAGTGTGAATGGCGCTCCTGGCGCCACAGGTGGCGCTGATGGCGCCACAGCTTCTTCAGACTTGGCTCTATGCTTCTGATTTTGCTTAGTTTTGGCACTTGTGGTTGCTTTCCTGTCAATTCATCACATTAGCTCAAATCATGACAAAACAAGGGCAATTATCCATGCTTCATGCTCAATTCTTGCTCTAAAAAGCTTAGGAAAACCTTATATGCTAGGCGCATATCAATTACATATGCGAAATAATCGATCACAGGAGGGTGTTTAATCGATTATTTTCAGTTAGAAAGCTGTTATAAATAGAACCTATTGCCCTGTGATTTTAAGAGTTGAGAAATTCGTATTCTGGGCAATCACAAACATTCATGAGCTTTCATTAATGAGTTTTCTTACTTCTAAAACATCTTGGCTTCATCAAAATGCTTTATGGGTTTTTGATTTGAAGAGTGAAGCATAATTGAGTTTCAAAGAGTAAGGAAAGGGAAGCATTGAATTTGTTATTCTTTCTTTCAACCTGGTGAATCATACATATGCATCTTGTTCATTGGATTATCAGGTGAATTCGTTCCTTATTCTTTGTGGTTGTAAATCTGTTATTTGATTTCTGTAAAGATTGGCTTATTGTAAATGGGTTTCTTGCATGATGACTAGAGATAGTGTTTCTCTAGGGGTTGCTGAGTAATGTTCTCAGTGGGGTTGGTCTCTAAGAATCTAATAGTGTTTTAGATTTCTGAACTTTATCTAGGATTGATAAAGAGAGACTTGTAATATCTTGTAAGAACATTAATTTGCAATAGTGGAACTCCATTCTAGTGTTGAGTGGAAGAACTGGATGTAGCTCTGTAGTGTTTGAAGTGAACCAGTATAAAAAATTTTGTTGATCTTTATTCTAATCTCTTCATCTCTTTATTGCTTTGGTTTGTGAATCAAATTATTTGCGCAGAAAGATTTCAGTTGTCTATTGATTTTCTTGACAGAGGAATTTGATTGAATATAAGATTCTTGGTTTCAAAACAATCTTTAAAGTGATAAAGATCCTATGGAAACTCTGATTGAAATTTTTTAATTACCAAGGTTTAACCAATTCACCCCCCCTCTTGGTTGTATTGAAGTATTCCTATCATTTTCATGAACCAGTATAAATCTGATTGTGTCTTGCTTCTCTATTCCTTAACTCATTATATTCATTGTGTTCTTGATTAAATTGCTTGACCAACAAAGTCAGTTTTGATCCATTGAATTCCTTGGGGCTGAGCTACTTGATTGAATAAGGTTTCTTGGTTTTGAAAAGTGATAAAGATCATAGGAACTCTGATTTTGATTAAAGAAATTTTTTATTTACCAAGGTTTAACCAATTCACCCCCCCCCCTCTTGGTTAAGTGTGACATATTCATATTCTTTAAACTAAACTAACTAGGTTTTTAGGGCAAGGTCATAGATAAATTTAGTGAAAGCAAAGGATAAGTGCCTTTATTGTAGTCCTAATTTTACTAAGATATGGCACTTATCAAGCATCAACACCATTAAGAGTAAAGACTCTTCTTGTGGCCTTCGAGCGTCCAGTTCGGTCATTCAGACTCCCAACATTCTACTTCTTCTTGGGATGTGGACAGTCTCTCCAAATATGACCCTTATGTCTGCAGTTGAAACATGTTATGTCTTTGTCTACACAATTTGAAGAGATGTGGCTTGACTTACCACACTTGAAACCAATTATCTGAGTTAAAGTAGTTGGTTTGCTACCACTACCACCAGAAAACCTCATAGCAGCAGTCCTCTAATTATTGGGGTGATTACCATATTGCTTAGAAGGGGTCGATATGGTTTTCCCTAATTTTGGGATCCATTCTTCTTTTTCTTCATTGGGCCCGTATTCCGATAATACACTGCCCTATCTCGAGAGTCTTCATCCCAGATCCTAAACATGTTCACCAGCAGTGGAAACTGATGAATACCCTGATAATTTACAGCTTGCTTCACCTCAAGTCGCAAGCCATTCAGAAACTTCACACACTTTGAGCTTTCACTATCTCTTCCTTGGTAATTAAGGAAGTACCTCACCAACTCTTTGAACTTGGCTGCATATTCAGCTATAGTCATGTTCCTTTGCTTGAGCTCAAGGAATTCCATCTTTTTCTTGTTTCTAACATCTTCAGGAAAGTATTTCTCCATAAATACCCTCTTGAAGATTTCCCATGTCAAACAACTTGACCTTTAGCCTCCAAGCATTGGCAAGTACTCTCCCACCAATATTCAGCTTCTTCTACCAGAGTGTATGTGCCAAAAGCAACCTTCTGCTCCTCCAGACACACCATCACTTGGAAGATTTTCTCAATCTCCCTATTCGATTCTGAGCACCATCAGGGTTGTATCCTTCATTGAAAGCAAGGGGATTGTTTCATTGGAAGCGATCTAACCCTTGATCCTCAACAGCTTCAATAGTTTCTCCTCTATTATGATTCCCTATAGCTTGGACTAAGGCCTGAAGAGCATCAGCTATTGCACGATCATTCCGTCCAGCCATCACTACCTACGCGCACCAAGAAGTGAGAACATGGAAGGAATACGCACAATAAAAGGAATAAGACAATTTTATACCTATCTCTAGTTCCTATTTAAGTTACTCTTGAGAGTTTATGCCTCAAGAAATCCCTCATCTACAACAGTTCTCTCTCGAGACATTAACGTTCACTCTCTACCCTTTGTATTTCTGATCGCTTGCCATGGTGTTCCATTGCACTTCACAAATTATCAAGATGGCCAGTTTGATAACTCGTGACAAGGCATTGGAACTCATGGTATAACAAACATCAGGAATACAAACATGTTATGATAGCCCAACAAGTCTCCATATTCCATATAAAATAACAACGTGAGTGAGTTCTAAACAGAAACAACTCAAGCATTTATGAAACAATCAGGTACTCAAACACTCAACAAAGAAAACACAAAATGCAAGAGAAACACAATAGACTCACAACTCACTTGTCGAAAAGGTTCAACCTGCTCTGATACCACTAATTTAATGACCCGCCTCATGACTACGATATCACTACTCTAAACGCGTAATTTCAATTTTAAATGAAAACTCTATTAATTTGATTATGAAAATGAAGGTAAACTTTTCGCGATAATACACTCACCAGACAACGTACAATACGTAAATATATCTATATTAAACCATTATATATCATTCACATGTCAAAACATAATTCAATTTTTACATGTATCTAAACCTGGGATTTACATGCCAAATAAAAAAGAATTAAGGAACCAACTAATGAAAGAGTTGATAACAAAAAACAACTTTCTCCCAAAATAAGTTCCAACGTTATCACATCAGCATGGCGACTCCAACAAAATAATCTTCCTCCAACATCACCTATTGTTGTTCATTTGCTCTCACGAACGAAGGTTCACGGTCATCATAGGTACCAACCACATAGTACAAAATTGCAAGGGTGAGTTTATTATACAAGATCAACAAACACCAAATGAAAATGATTAGCAAGAAAAACAATAACAATAACCACAATCATTCTCCATAATCTATCAATTCAACATACACTTAACAAATTAGTCATCAACTTTTTTCATAATTCAAATCAATTATGCTCAGAATGATGCATGCATCTGACTCAAATCTCAAATGCAATGTGGTACCATTCGTTAGGACTAGGCAACAACTGTCGAGATCACCCTATCATGCACAAGCAACTTCCCCCGATGGAGATCAACATGAGTCTCAAGGGAGTTCTAAACCGAGTGATATGCCCCGAGTACCAGCATTTGTCCTCATGAAAAATCACAAGTACTTACTGACAAAGTTTATACTATTTCCATGCAATTATGAAATATAAAACATGGACACCATCAATGCATTGACTATGGATAGTTAAAAATTCTAAGCAATCCCCTTCCTTCTCCAAGGATACTTAAAATTCTTAAACCAATCCACTTCCCTCTTTAGGGATATCCAACATGGTCATTGCACCCCTATGTACATACATAACATACATTTATCACGATGACATCATTAACATCAATATCACCTCATCTCAATGTCATCATCAACATCAATATCATCTCATCTCAATGTCATCATCAACATCAATATCACCGCAATCTCAATGCCATCAACAACATCATCATCATCACAAGCAATCACATTCCACATATATACATATAAATTCATGCCTGGGATTCACATTCCCTAGATATTCAGGCAACACAAATCTCTTACAATAACTATTCGTAATACCATGAGACTGATATTTTAGGAAAATGCTAAATTAAAGAGGAGAACTATAATATACAAAACAAACTTTTATGTTCATTTAAAATTTAATAAAAAGTAAATAGAAAAACAAATATAAAATTTTGAGTAGAGTCTCCTTTGTAATTAAGACATTTTCCAAAAAAAAATATAATCATTACAACAACAACATCATTCACAATTTCATTCATCAATAACAAATATATTGCATCCCATTAGTTTAAAACACAGTTTTTCTTGAAAACCAACACACAATAAGGACAAATATACATCCCTATAATTGGGTTCCTTGACCCCAACTATGGTATCAAAAGTTGTAAACAAACAATAAATTCCCCTCACCAATATTATAAAAGATCAACTTTTACAATGTCTCATTTTCAAAGGTTTTTCAAAGGAAGTGTAAAAACATCCAATAACGGTACCCAAATCACAAGAAATACTAATAGAGACTCAAATTATCCAGGAGAAGACAAGGAAATCATGGTTACCTCGAAGAAACCACGAAAGAAAGATTTGAGGCTCTGCTCTCTACTGAATCCTCGAGTTGAGTTTTGAATATTTCGCTCCGATTAAAGTGTTCCTCTCCATGCGGTATTCTAACGACAAGCAACAATGACTCGTGGCGGTCATCGGTGGTCATAGGTGGTGGTGAAGGAGGAAGCCTAGGGCTTGGATGAGGGTTTTGGAAAGAGAGGGAAGTGAAATTCGTGTTTTTAAAGTTGAAGAACATATTTATAAAATGCAAATCTTGCTAAACGAAATTCCACTTTGGAGCTGAGCGCGACATTTCGATCTTAGCAAATTTTTCTCTCTGTCTGGAATTGCGCTAAGCAAGATGTCCAAATTTGTCATTTTGCAAATTCCAATGGTCAAAACGTATAGACCTGAGTTGTGAATCTACAGTCCAATTTTGAAGGTAATCCAACTATTAATGAGTTAGAGATCGTGGTTTTACCAAAATAGGTTTTAGATCAAACTATAAATCACACATATCCAACACAGATAAAAAAAAAACTTTACATAACCTGACATCCACACCAAGCAGTTGTTGCACAAGGATAATTCACACAACACTTCAACTAATCCAAAATAATCAAATAACATAAGAATTACATCAAACATCTCTTTACAGTTATCAAAATTTCAGGACGTTACACGTTGGGCCAACCGTGAATGACAATAGAGAGGAGCAATGAGATGTCGTGAGTTAGTAGTAAGGATCGTGTGATGTGAACGATGACGCCAACAAAGAGGGATTGATGAGTGGTGAAGGGTTTCTATCTTTAGGCTTCTTTATTCCCTTTACTTGTAACCCTAAGTAAGGTTGCATAAGTAATTATATATGTGTGTGTGTGTGGGACCTAAGGGTAACGGGTACGAGAAAAAATGGTTACCCATCCCTGAAAATAAAATTCGGGTATTACCTATACCTGTCCTCGTGCCGAATCAACTCGGTTATTACCTGTCAAACTCCAGGTGGGGGTGGGCAATTACCCACGGGTATGGGGTTTTTTGTCATCCCTAAGTATCTAGTAATTCTCCCACATTGTCTCTAATTCTAACTTATACTTAAAACCACACACTCAATCCAATTTTCCCAAAACATTGCAACATAAACAGTGCATGCACCAAGAATTTTAGTCTCCAAAAGTAATGTACACCCTCTAAAACCTTAATAGGTGATCATATGTAACAAAGTACAATAAGCACCAAAGCAACCCTGCTATAAGACTATTGCTTGCACAATACAAATAAAGCAACAACGTTTCCTTACAAAAAATAGAATACTACACCATTCTATTACTTTTTGGTCCCTCAATCCCTAACAACATAAATTAACCAAAAATCACAACTAAATAAGAAAAGAGGGAGGAAAACCTAAGCTTTTTGGTCCCTGAAAAAGGCTTCGAGATCTCGATGACCTTCTCTTCTTGTCTTCACTCTTCTTCTTTTTGTGAAATCATATTTGGTTCCTAATCCCTAACAACAAGACTTAACCAAAAATCAGAATGAAATAAGAAAAAAAGGAAGGAAAAATAAAAGCCAATAACCGTATGCAAATCTAAGCTTTTTGTTCCTTTTTTCTCCTTTCCATATCTTGACAACCCACTACTCACATGTGACCTTTAACAACATTTTTTTACTTAACACTAAAAATGTGGCTAAAAGACTTTAACAACATTTGAAAAATGTCATCAAATATGAATAAATATTACTAATATGTTTTCGCGACATTTTTATCAAATATTGTGTATATCCTATTTCGCAACATGGGGTATACACAACTATGCAACTTAATGTCATATTGGTCCTTGAAAAATACAACTGTCAAATTGGTTCTTGAATATTACAAGTTAATGATAAAATGGTTTTACAAATTTAACGGTAGGACAAATTTTTCACACCTTTTGCACATTCAGGGATTAATTTTGAATTTTTCATATTTCAGAAATCAATTTGTCAGCGTTTCACATTTTTAGGAACAAATTTCACTATTTATCTTTATTTTATCTCTATTTTTTACTATATAAAAAAAAGATAAGAAAAGAACCAAAATTATGTTAGAATTTGTAGAAAAATGGGTGCATATATGTGAGAATATCCCCCACGATGAAAAGAAGAGAAGGTTCGAGAATTAGTACAGAATAATAGGGGTGGATAAACGGTATCAGGTCCATATATTGACCTGTGGTCCACAAGGGTCACAGACCAATTTTTTTAAAAAAATCCATGACTATGCAAAATTTTGGGCCTGCCCCGCATATCTGTGGGTTTTGTAGGTTTGGACTCTAGGATCCACGGGTTGGCCCACAAACCCGCAACCACTAGCCAAGCCGTACCCAAACCCAATTAATCCTAAAAGCCCAATCCAAAATTTCTTTGCATTTATGTTGAAATTTTATTTGGTTGTGTTAAAATTTTGTAATTGAATATTTGTTAGAGATTTATTAAGATTTTTTTTAAAAGAATATACACAATTGAGTGTAATTGACTATTTCTTAAGAGAAAAAAATATATTTATTTTAAAATTTTGTGTAAAGGTGCGGGGTGGGTTGATCCAATTCGTTACTATTGCGGGCTTACACGGGCAAGCCTTACGTTAGACAGGCTGACCAACTTATCCACATTTACATAATAATTCTAATAGTTAACGTGTCAAAAAAATAAAGTTTAAATATATTTTTTCATATAATTTAGTATTTTTTGTTTTTGTTTTTAAATATTTTTGTTTTTAATTCTTATAAAATATGGGTATTTTATTTTTTGTTCTTAAATTATTTTAGATAATACTTTAAAAAGTAAAAAAGTCCTTTGAATACTAAAAAAATACTATCTAAAAAACTTTAAAGATGAAAAATAAAACAATTAAAGAATTAAAATAAATATTTGTTTTTTAGGAAAAATAAAAATAAAAACTAAAAAATAATAACAAAGGAAACCGCGCGAACGAAGGGGAAAGAAGAAGAACTGAAGAGGAATCAGAAACGAAGAAGAAGAAGAGAGTGAAGGCAGAAAACCCTAGAAACAAAAATGGCAGAAAAATTAGCCCCGGAAAAGCGTCACAGCTTCGTCCACAACGGTACCTTTCAATTTCCCTGTCTCAATTTCTCCAATTTTGTTATGTTCTGATTTTCATCAAGTGAATCCGAATCAAACAAACAAACAAATTCGTGTGTGTGTGTGTGTGTGTGTGATTTTAGGTCAAAAGGTGTTCGAGTGGGATCAAACCCTTGACGAGGTCAATATTTACATAACTCTTCCTCCTAACGTTCATTCCAAGCAATTCTACTGTAAGATTCAGTCCAAGCACCTCGAACTTGGCATCAAAGGCAACCCTCCGTATCTCAACGTAACCCTAATTTCCCTCCCCCTCATTTCCTTTCTCATCTTCTCTTGTTTTTTTTTTTTTTATTTTGATTTAATTTTCCTCTTATTTATCATCCGTGTGTGTGATTTCTCAGCATGATCTTACTAGCCCGGTGAAGACAGATTCTTCTTTTTGGACCTTAGGTAAAGGTTTAAGCTATCCCTAATTGTTTTTTCTTTTCTCTTTTTTTTTGGCTCAAATTGATTCTTCTATACTTTTTTTGAATTAACCATATTTGCCCTTATGGTGTAAAAGTTTTTAGTGTTTTATATTTCGATCCAATCAGAAACTGCTATATATGATAAGTTTGTTGGTTTTCATAATATTTACCTTGAAAGTCATAGCATAATGATTTCTGATTGGGTGGTAATGTAAAAACTTTGACACATGTCAATTAAACTCGTATTTTTAGTGGTATCCTAATCTGTTTAGGAAGATTTTTGTTTTCAGAATCAAAGATGAAATAAATGTGATTTATTTGGTGTTGATTTGGTTAAGTTTGATGGTGATGGTGATTTTGGAATTTGGCCTGCAGAGGATGACATAATGCACATAACACTGCAGAAAAGAGATAAAGGTCAGACATGGGCTTCTCCCATATCAGGTCAGGGTCAGTTGGACCCTTATGCTACTGATCTTGAGCAGAAGCGACTCATGCTTCAGAGATTTCAAGAGGAGGTGAGTTTTGCTTTCATCATAATCCTTTTCCGGCTGTTGGGATTTGAATGCATTTGCAACCCCATGATATGTCTAGCATGTGCTTCTCAGCGTCCTTGGTTGTTATGTTCTATTAATATTGTCTTCGTATGTTTCATCTGTTCGGTCTAGCCATCTAGCTGCTAGGTTGTGTTCCTCCATTTCCAAAGTGTGTTCTTTGGTTGATATCGTTTTTTTCCTAAGCTGTGTATAATATTGAGAAGAGGATCTGATAATTAAGTCATTATACTATTATTCATTACTGCACACTAGTTATTTGTGGGTAGCTAATGTGGATGAACACGATGAAAATTCTACTTATTAATTAAGACTACTGACTACCAACACTTGATGCTTTATTGCTAGTTGATGCACTCCCATTTTGTCCTCACCAACAAATGGCAACTTTGCTTGAAAAGTTGGCTTGAGTTTAACTTTTAATGAACTTGGCATGCTGCTCCCATTAGACTTTTTCAAGGATATTCTTTAGCTAGGCAGATAATTTCTTAATTCATTATTGGATGCACTGATTAGATTTGGAAGTTTTTTGCTAAGGGGTAGCAGGAACACCGAGTGAATCGAGATTTTATATTCTGATCTAGATCTGGCCAACACTGATCCCCCCCCAAAAAAAAGGAAAAGTAATCTTTTGACTCGTGATTCAAATCACACGATGTATCATGTTATGAATCATAGATGACTCTTAATCTTGCATTATATGGATGATGATCCTGTTGCCTCAAATCACTATTTCTCATGATTCTGTTGTGCCTCCTGCAGAACCCAGGTTTTGATTTTTCACAAGCTCAATTTTCTGGAAACTGTCCTGATCCAAGGACCTTCATGGGTGGAATCCGATCAGACTGATGATCTTGGATGCTGTAATTTGTATTTTTCTGCTCTAAGATGATGATCAGATGGTAATAATCTGTTGTGGTAATTTGTCTCCTCCTTGTTAGACGTCATTTAATTATGGTAGTTTGGCAAATTTAAATAAATAATATTTTTTAATAAATGATTTGAAATTTGAGGTTGTTTGGAAAATATTTTGAAATTTGGGACAGTCAAGCACGTCCAATTTGGACGTGGTCACTTTCGCTAATTTGGTCGTTAAATGTTTGCGACCACAATATTCTTTCGCAAAAATGTGTTAGCGACTGAAATAAAGACTGAAATTAGCATACGACTTTAAAATCAATTTTTTAATTTACACAATAATTATTTTCAATTTTTGAAATTAGTGTTGCGACCACAACATTGTGATTTTTTATTTTTTTTAAACTAAAATTGTTTAAAAATTTACAGTATAATTTTGGTAAATAGATATATCAAAACAACATTACCTAATTTGAGTTATTTGATAAAAAAAAGAATGTGTATAAAATTATATATATATATATATAATTATGAACATTTTTGTAAGTTTATTTTAAAAAAAAACTCTCATTTCTCATTTTCTACTCCTATGCGGAGAAAACCTAAAACTATGTAGTCCTATTTGCAGAACATATTATTTCCTTTGTCTAACATAAACCTTAATATATAAATGTAGTTCTTAAATAGATAGGAGAAAAATGGAGAATGTAAAAGGGAAAAATACAATCAAAATCTCGTCCCTTTAATTTTTAACTTTTGTTTTCTTTTTAGGATTTAATTTTTTTTGTCTCTTTTACTTTTGCTTTGACTAAACAATACACACTATAATTTCAAACCAATATCGATAACAACTACAAATTAAGGTGGAGCTTCATTTAAGTATTTTTTTTATTTTCATTTTCAAAGAAAATAAAAAATAAGAGTAAAAATTATTTACTTAAAATTTAGAAAATATTTTTTTCTAAAAATATTTTTAAAAAGAGGCTCAAAACTGAAAACAAAAAATCTAACAAATAATTTATAAATATATATATATATATATATATATATATATTAGATTAAAATACCCCCTATGCTCCTTAATAAAATTTCTATTTTTATAAAAGAAATAAATAAGAGACCAAAGAAAAAAGATGTCATCATATTAATGTGGGACAAAACTTTCATACATTAACATGGTACTATTGTTGGTTTTATTTGCAAAAAAAATTGGTAATACATTTCAAATTGGTTTGTAATGCATGAATAAATTTCGAGTTCGAGTGAATTTTGAGCGTATAAATTTCAAATGGTCATAATTTTTTTATAGAAATGTTCGATGGAGGCGTACGATATGTCAAAATGCTCGAAATTTAGATAAGTAATTAAAAAAATAAAAAATAACATTAAATTAACTAATTAAATAATTAAAAAGTAAGAAAAAAAAGGATTTTTTTGTGATTGAATCCTAAATCCTAATTTTGAAGCACTTACAGGTGATTTTTGGAAAAAATAGTTGACCAAATCCCTTTCGGACATTTGCCCAGACTTTCCTCTCTCAATTTCAAGCGTTTTGACACAAACCACGCCTCAATCAGACATTCCTATCAAAAGGTATGACCGTTTGAAGTTTATGTGCACTGCGTCTCAAAATGACGTGTCACAATTAGGTGAAACACGCTTAAATTGGACGTGTATGACTATCCCAGATTTCAAAATATTTTTCAAATAGTCCCAAATTTCAAATTATTTATTAAAAAGTATTATTTTTAATAATTTGTCATGATAGTCTTAATGCAGTTCCTCTAATCTGTATTGACATCTTGTGGTATTTATTAATCTCTTCTCTGACCCTTTGGCATTTAAACATGTATATAAAACATGAAACATTTTTTAGCCAGACGTGGACAATAATAACTTAAGGTCTGCTGTACTATTTTTAAGTCTTCTATGGGTCACCAATTATCAAACCAGATTGAGGAAGGGTTGGTAGGGATATAAAATATCATTTTTCTGAATTGGTGGTAAGTACACTGGTCGTATCAAACATAAAAAAGTAAAAAACGTATTGTTTCATGAGGAATTGTGGCAACTGGCAAGTACCAAGTATTACTACCAATGATTATTTGAGTGATGAAGAACGATTGTCATCTAATATATATATCAAAACATAATTTCTAAAGAGATAGAAAAACTCCTACCGCTAAACTTCATTTCATGTAGAAACCTAAAAAATCTAAAAATATATAATTTCTATGTTTGTAGTCTGAATACTAATATAGATTAAGCTTAATTTCTTAGGTTAGAACGAATTTACTCAATCTAGTATTTTTAATCCTTAGATAGTAGTATCTAATTTGGTTAAGCTGTAACCATGAAAAGTCGGCTTGATGTTAAATTTTTAGATAGATTCAACTTTATGGTATACTATCGAAATTTTTTTTTAACATATGTCCAAGTGCAAGCTAATAATTGACTCGGGAGAATGGTCCATTTGTTAAATCTAATAGTAGTAATTAACAGCACTTGTCCATGTCATCTAATCTTAATAATTGACCCAGGAGAATGGTCCAATTGTCAAATCTCACGCACACATTTGACCTGTAAAAATAATTAACCACAACCGTCAAAGTGTGATTAACTAACATTTAGTTTAAAATAACCTCTTAAAAAACATCTAATTTGAAATCTACATACTACAATTGATTTGTCAAAATCAAAATTACTAGTATTATTGTTTTATAGAATGTTAATTTATCTATATCTTATTCACTTTTTTTAAAGATATTTCGTATTTTTTATTTGAGACGATCTTAATTAAGTGGAATCATAGAAAAAAAATCCTCTAAATATTTATATGGAAGACTTAAATTCGAAAAAATTGATCCAAATGGCAAATGCTAAATGGTTTTCGACTCTTGTCCTGTACGTATAAAGTACTTATAAAGAAGTGAGTTTTTTTTTACCATTTAAGGATATATATATATATATATATATATATATATATATATATATTTTAAAATTATCAGATGAGAATACTTTTTTGAATTAATTTTCGTTTAGAAATAAGTCATTACTTTGTAAACAGAAGTTATAAATCTTTATATTATTTATGATTTTTATTATGATTTATCTTTAAATGATAATTGATTTAAAAAGTGTTCTCATTGATAATTTTGATAAAAAAAAAAATACACCCAAATGATAAAACAAAACCAAGAAGTGAATAACAAATAGACACCTTTTCCTGAAAAATAAAATAAAAGAAAGAAAGAGGAACACCCGAAGCACACATGAAGTATTACAGTACAGTAAGAAAAACGAGACGAACGCCAAGTCGCCAACCACTGTCCACCGTCCACCAATCTCTAATGGTACCACAATAATAGCCACATTGTCATTCGTGGCAATCAATAATTTTTTTTTCCTTTTTCTCTAAAACTCTTAACCCTTAAATAAATTGACTTTTAAGAGTTTAATTTACACTGTAAGGATAGTATAATTTTTAATTTGTAAAATTTATTATTTAATAATAGTTTGATTTATTATGTATACCAACTTATAATCAATTATAATATAAAAACATTTTACTCTTACTATATATATATATAATAACATATCTTATGAGAAGAAATATTTTATACGAGAAATAAGATTAACTCTAGATAGTAAAATTAAATATAGACATTGATTAATATTTAATATGATTTTTTAACATTAAATCTAAATCTTCATATATGATTATACAATTCAAATTTAATTATCTCATTCTCGTATTCATTGTCATATAATTTTTTTCTCTCTCATATGATGTTATATATATATATTATTTCTGTTTTTATAATTGGTAAAATTTGTTTCTTTTATTCCAATATTTTAAGTTTCATAAAAAATTCATTAATTATAGAAAGAGTTTATTTTTTTATATATTATTAGTGTAGAATGTTTAGGAGTGTTCACGGGTATGGGTCACCCGTGAACCCAAACCGATCTGAACAGTTTAAATTGAGTCATTTATATATTTGGGTCAAAATCGAATCGAATCGATCAAAATCGTTCATGTACAGGTTGAGTCACGGGTTTAGATTTACAAATCCGTTGATCCGATGACTCGATCCGTGAACCCGTAATAATAATATAAATTTTATTATATATATATTAAAAATAAAAAAAATTGAAAATAAAAAAAGTATGGTTGTAAATGTTTAAGATTGCATTCAAAATATGATAAAATATTTTTTAATATTGCATTAAAAAATAGGATAGAATATTTTTAAGATTGTATTGCATAATATAATAGAATATCTTTAAGATTGCATTGGATAATATGATAGAATATATTTAGAATTGCATTCAAAAATTGGTTAAAATCATATCTTTAAATTAGTATAAATAGAAACATATTTTGGTGTTCATGTATGCATTCCATTCCAAATAATATTAGAGTTTTAGAGAGTTTATGTTTGCATCATTGAGAGAATTGTTGTGAGATCATATAGAAGCGTTTGAGAAGTCTGATTCTTCAACTCTCCATAAGGATTTTCAGTTACATATTTGTTTAAGGAATAGAAGCCTAAAGATAACTATTTTATTGTATTCTTCTTCTTGACTTTGAAAATATCGCAGTTGGAAAATTAGGATACCAGTTTTGTCTCTGTTCTTGATGAATTGAGAAGTGCAACTTCTGGCTGGGAAACTATGATACCAATCTGATTGGGAAACAATGATACCAGCCTATCTCTATTCTTGGTGAATTGAGACTAGAGCTTTTTGCTGGGAAACAAAGATACCAGCTAGGATAATTGTTGTGTAAGGATAGACTAAGAAACTAGGATACTAGGAACTCTTGTACACAAAATTATCATATGCCAGTGCTGGAACTTCTTAATGTATTACTTTTAGGTATATTGTTATTTGTTTCACCTTTTTTTTTTCATATTTTGTTTATCATGTTTATAATATTAATGAATCATATATTTGCGTATTTGTTTGTTTCATGGTTGTAACGAAATTGGTTATAACAAAGCTTGATTTGTAAGAAACAGTGATTCAGACTATTAGAGTAAATCTTATTCAAAAATCTTTTGTTTTAATTTATACTATAAGTCTATTTTAGAATATTATGTTGATGGTATTAAATGAATCAATTTTACTATTTTCATGCATTTGATAAGATTGTGTTAATTGTATAAGATATTTGAAAGAATTTTGATATAAAATAGTAGTTCTAAGAAAAAAATTAAATGGGTAATCCGGTGATCTAAACTGAACCGATCAAATTTGATTAGGTTGGATCCTAAATTTGATCAAAATCGATATGAATCGACCGACAAACACCCCTAAAAATGCTTTATATTCATCTAGTAAAAAATCATTATTATTATTATAACTATTGAAATAATTTTTATATTCTTTATTAATTAATTAATGACGGTGTAACAAATAACAATCCTTTATAAACCACTTACTCTTATTAAAATAGTTTAGCTTTTATATATTATCATTATATAATAAAATTAGATTGTTATCCAATAAAAAATAAGCTATTTAGAAGAAAAAAGTTGGTGTGACTGTTGTTTTAAATTATGTAAACTACAATCAATTTAAATTTTTTATTGTTATCTAATTGATCTATATTTTTCACTTTGAGATAATCTTATTTGAATGAAATTGACTTAATATTATCTATAAAAAAGATAAACTTATTATTCCATATCAAAACAAAAAGATAAGAATATTATATGTGACAAATCAATCATTTCAAATATTTAATTAATTTAAATATCAAGGAATTGAATTTGTCATCTAACCTAATTTTTACATAAAATTGAAAAACTAAAGTCTAAAACACAATTTTATCTTTCTTTTCTCTTTATTTACCTCATTTATTAAAGAATTTAATATTTATACATTAATATTATAAAACTGTTTTACATCATATCTAATTAAAAATTTCATTTAAGTTATTTTAATATAATTATTTTAAAAGTTATAATTGAATGATCATATAATATTTTTATAGTTATATAATACTTTTTCTCTATATTAAAACTACAATGTACTAGTATCTATTAATAATTAATAAATTGGATTTCTTTTCTTCTCAAACGAAACTCTGAGTCTGAGATTCTCTAACTCCGTTCCTTCCGTAGGCCCCCAGATCCGTTTTGCCTTATTCCGGAGATGAAGAACCCCAGGAAGAAGAAGAGACCGAAGCCGCAGAAGAAGCTTGAGAAGAACCAAGGTGTTGCTGTTGTTGCCGCTGCTGTACCTGCCGAGAACGAGAACGAAAACGAAGAAGAGAAGAGAAAACGCAGCGTTTTGGAGGCGCTTGTTGAGGCCTTCTCCTTGTCTTCAATCAGGGAAGCTTCCATGGCCTATGACATTGCCGGCGGTGATCCCGATAGGGCTTCGGAGATCCTAAGGAAGTGTTCGTCGGACAGATCCGAGGATTCGTTCTCGTGTTTTTCTTACGGCTCTTCTTCTTCTTCGTCATCGTCGGGGTTGGAATTGGGTTCGAAAGGTGGTTGGAGGCAGCAGCAGCAGCAGAAAAAGATGGTTGCTTCAACTGGCACTGTTTCAACGGTTTTGGGGAAGGAATATGTGAGGAGGAACAATAATAATATAAGGAACAAAGGGTTTAGTTCTAATGGAGTTTCTGAAATGGAGGAGGCAGAGCAGTTCCTCTGCTCTATGCTTAGCGATGATTCTGATATTAACTTGGCTGTTGTTAGAGACGTTCTTTGTGAGTATTATTTAGCTTTTTTGTTTCTTGTTTATTGCAGTTTTAATTTGGACAAAACTTAAATAAAATTCCATTCGAATTGGATTGTCTCCAGTGGAGGATGGTCTAGACCAAAAAAAGATAAAATTTCATTTGTATTTTGGTGTTGTTCTTTAATCAGAATTGGAGTTTCGCCGCCTCGGTGTTGTCATTCCATGGAATTTTAATTTTGACAAAACTTAGATAAAATTCCATTGGTGCATTTGGTGTTGTTTTTAATCAGAATTGGAGTTTCACCTCGGTGTTGATTGGCATTTCATGGAATCCTTTGTTATGCGGATTATTGAGGTAAAACTCCAATTCCGATTGGAGAATAACATCCTATTGAATTTGATCAGGAAGGATGCAGAATTTGTGGCTGTAGAAACATGAATGACTAGATGTTGTACTTTTGAAAGAAAAAAACAAAAGAGTTGTGATTTCAATTTTCTAATCATTGCAAGTTTTTAAAAGTTATTTAGGATTCAACCGCTTGATGTGCTTCTAAAAGGAAAATTAGATTGTCTTTTGAGATTACATAGAATTAGAGATTTATTCTCTTCCTTAAAGTGATTTGATGTTACTTTTTAGACTTTTGGTCTTTGCTTGTGCCTTAAAGCAGGCAAGAATTTGTCCTTGCATTCTTTGCTTAAAGCAAGCAAGAATTTGCCCTTGCATACTTTGCTTAAAGCAAGCAAGCAACCTTATTAAAGACATTGTGTATATGAGGTTGTTAGTTATGAAATTTTGTTTTGGAGATTAGCTTCTTTTGGTTTATTATTTATTGATTGACCTTGGGATTTGTCTTTGCATGCAGGTCAGTGTGGAAATGATATTGAAAGGGTATGATGACAATATAAGATTGTACTTCAGTTATGTCCTTAACACTTGATGTTCGTGTATTGTTTTCAATATTGCACTTTTACTTTTAGTCAGTTAATTATTGTGTGTAATTTAAAAAGTTTATTGTTGTCTGTTTGTGCTCTTTTTGTTGGTTTTGTGGTGCCTATGCTAGTTTTGTTATATGATTAGCTGAGTATGATTTTCCAGGCCTCAGATATATTGCTTGATTTAGCTGCTTCCACAAATGAGAAAACGAATACTGATAGACATCCTAACTACGGAGTGGACAACATAGATGATGAGAGTTTCTTTGCTGACCCCAATGACAGTGTAAGTGCCAGATTAGAATTTTGCTTACTTCAAATTTGTACTTGGTTTATCTTTTAACTTAGCTTACCTCACATAGTGGGATAAGGCTTTGTTGTTGTTTTATCTTTTAACTTGTCATGTGTTCTCTTCTGAAAAAGTCAGTAATATAATAGGCTTAAGCTACTGCAGTTGTACTGTACAGCGTATGGTTTTTATATTATTTATCTATTCACTTCTACTGTGTTGCTATTCTCTAGAGTTTCAAGTTATTTTTAACTTCATCATCTGTGTCCATACTGTACAGTACTAATTGCCAAATTTTGTCACAGTTAATAGACAGCAGATTAGAGTGCACATCTCTTTCATCGGAAGGTTATCTTTCTAATAATCCATGGTCTTTTGGAAGGTAAATTATATCAATGTATTTGTTATGCTGTCAGTCAAATAATTATGGCTTTTTCTTCCCATTTCTCTTTCATGATGCACCTCCTTCCCAAAAAGAGGAAACAATTTTGGTAAAGGATTTATGTATGATTAAAGCCAACATCTTTTAACCTGCTTTTCTATATCATGAGATTTAGCTACTAAAGTAACCCGGTAAATAAAATTATTGAAGGTGAAGGTGAAAATTTGAGTTGGCAATTGAATATTGCCAATAGATATATGTCTTGGTGCATAATATTTAATTGTACCTTTACATATGCATTTATATTCTTCTAGTTTCTAAGTGTCTGCATAGAACTACTAAAGGTACATTCATTTGATTGAAATCCTCTTCTAAGCAGGCTAAACATTATCATTCTGTACTCCTTGTATTAAATTGTAATAGATTCAATCTTGAACGTGAGCTATAATCTTAGCGCAAACCTGGTAGGGATACACATGCTGCATTTAAAGCTCAACACCACTATTGTACCTAAATAAATAAGAAATATAATAAGAACTTGTTATTTTTTGTTTTGGCTTGCCTGTTACTTTAATATCCTCTAATTCTAGTATTTTCTTTTGGTCACCATTTACACCTTACTGCATTCGAATCTCAATATCTTCTTAATCAAGGATCTTGATAATTGGAACCTAACTCCACTAGCTAAGTTGTTTCCTGGTTTTAGGAAATATGCGGAGGTTCTCAATAGTTCTAAAGCTGATTCTGCTGTTAGCCCAGGATGTACAAAGTCTGAGATTCCTCAGAAGGTGTTGGAATCTTTGTTTAACATTCCCAAAAGCACTGAACATGACAAAGATACCATGAATTGGAGAAATGTAGTAAAGAAAATTCAGTCTTTGGGACCTGGGTTCAATGTTACTCCGCATGTTGCAGAATCTCAGCAACGTACTTGTGGTACATAATGACAATTTCTTAAATACTTTTACTTGCATAGGCTTTCCTTGAACGGTATTTGTTGTTAGTGCCTTTGTGGTTCCATTTTATTATTAAAAAATAGTTGGCTGATTTTCAGTAATTGCAAATACCTTTATGAATCTGTTGCATGCTCATTTCTCCTTCTGTTTTACCTTTAATCATGATTTGAAATGGGACTTTGTCATTGGTTTTACAAAGTACGTCTGCTTGCAATTCACTCAATTTAAGGATTAATGAAATTAATATGGTCGACTTACTACCTGTCTTTATGGTGTGGCCAGGTGGCTTGGGGGCTTGCCATCCTAGGCAACCTGAGTCAGAGCGAGGAGGATTCATTGTGCATTTTTGACAAGATTACCTCTTCTCAAATATATTGTTTTGCTTGGTCTCTGGTCTCGTTTGATTAGTAGGAGCATCTAAGAGTATACTTGTTGTATTTCTGTTTAGCTAAAGCTGTAAGTCTAACTATAGTTAGTAGTTAGACAGTTAGTTGTTAGTATGTTAGTTAGGACAGCTGTATTTAGTCATTTAGATTATCTTTATTTTAAATATAATATGCTTCAATTTGATTATTTCCTTGATGCTAGCAAATTCGAACTGTGACAGTTCATTTACTTTTTTTGCTTTTCTCATTTGTAGCCAAGGGAGATGAATATCATGTGTTTAGGGAAGGTTCAAGGAAGCAATGGGATTCAGTGAAATCTTATTATACAAAAGTAAGTTCACATTTGGCCTTTTCTTGGAATTATTTCCCTTTGTGATCTTTAAGCCACTTTGTTACGGAGTTCAAATGTCAGTTGAGAACAGACAGGGGTGCCATTATTTTGCAGGCTGCAACAGCATATACCAAACAGGAACGAGCTTATGCTGCATATCTTTCCGACCAGGTTCATTCTTTGAATAGAACCTTGAAATTTTATGTGGAGAACATAAGACACTCATTTTGCACCGATAATTGAGATGGTTATTCATAATAATCTTTTGGTGTAATTTTATCTTTTCAGTTTATCTTCTATGATATAGCTTGAACATTATTTTTTCCCCCCTAAATATTGGTTGTAACTAGTAAGGTTTGTCTGAATGTTTACTTTCTCCTTTCCTCTATATATTGCTTTCTTTCCCCCTTTTATGCTCCTGTATTGTGGAATTGGGATCCAAGTACAACCATGTCTTGTCTGTTCCTTTTCAAGGTTAATTGTTTTATAAAAATATTTTAAGATTTTATTCTCTAAGTTAAATGGTTTTTGGTGGAATACTGACTATTATTATGTGGTGGTTTATATGTACACTAACCATAGATTAAAATAGCGGCGCTTTAGCGCGCTATCTCGCTTCAACAGCGGGTTGCGGCACCCAGCCGCTACTTCCGTGCCGCAACGCGACGGTTTCCGGTAGCGGCCGGTGGCGGCCAGAGGCGGTGTTGCGGGTGACAGATCATGCGGCGCTATCGCGCCGCTACTTCCATGGAAGAGAAAAAATAGCAAAGCTTCAGCCATCGGGGGGCAGTGTTTTGAAAATTAAAGGTAAGTTAAGGATTGCAGAGAAGACGAGTTGCAGAGCTCCTCTCCCGCTGCCTCGAGAAATCCATACGCCGGCACCGTCGACCCCTTACCGCCTGGTTGCCGCAGCCAAGGGAATACCACTTGTCGCGGTAGGCGTCGATGATGGCAAGGGTTTCATTGGGGGACCAGCACGGTGGAGGGATACGGTGGGAGGACGTTGTGCAGAGATGGGGACGGGGGCGAGGGGGACGGCAGTGGAGGGATCGGGAGGAGGGGGAGAGGAGACCATGGGAGAGAGGGTTGAGGGAAAGTGGGTGTGGCCTGTGGGTATGGGTCGAGGGAGAAAGAAAGAGAAGATAATAATAAGATAAGGCTTATTGAGGGAAAGTGGGTGTAGCTGTGGGTATCGGTAGGTAAATGGCTTTTCTCCACTTCCTCTGTCACTGTCACTCTGTCAGCACTCATTTTTATTCACCATTTAAAACAAAATATTTTTTCCTATGTTTTATTCATTTTAATGCTATACTAAACATTTTTTTTAAGAGATCAGATAAAAGATGTTTATAAACAAGAAAATTATTATATAGAGAAATAAATCATTTAATATGAAGATACAATTAAATAAATATTAATAATATATTAATATTAATAAAATATATTTTTATTTATTTATTTTAGAGTTAATAAGCTTGTTTATTTTAAAAAATATTAATAATATATTAATATTAATAAAAATATTTTAAATGTTATATATAATGATATTTGTAAAATCTAAATATAATAGACGTTTACATTAAGCTTGCAGAGGAATTAATATATTGTTTCCTTTATGTTTCTTGATTTAGGATATTGTCTCATTTATGTTCCTTGAATCCCTGTTTTGAATTGTAGTATTATACTTTTTATTCCTCATTTTCTCATATTTTGGATGATTTCTTATCTTATAGCATTTATATATATAGTATAATTTATTATAAATATTTTTAATAGACTTCACAGTAGCGGCTTTACCGCTACCCGCTATACCGCTTTAGCGTTTTTGAGGTCGACCGCTACTGGCCGCTACCCGCTATTTAAAACTATGACACTAACTGTATTTTTTCCGATCCTTCAGTATGGTGGGTCACCTTGTTATATAACGCTAACTATTTCTATGTCTGGCTAGGGTAACGAACAAACTAAATTAGCTCAGAAAGCAGACACTAAGGCCAGCCATGACATATTTGTAGCTAGGTCGGTGGATTTCCCCTTTTCACATTCTCGTGTACTATTGCTTGTATTAAGCTATTGTTAGTGGCATATGCAGAAACAAAGGTATAGAAAATGTGATAACTATTGACTTACATGGGCAGCACGTAAAACAAGCAATGAGAATGCTGAAACTTCACCTTCTGTTTGGATCATATGTTCCCTGTAAGAATTTTTTTGAGGATCTAGGTTCTCACATTTTCTCGTGACACTAAAACAGCATTGCATTTGCATTTACTTTATCTGATTGCCTTTTATGTCTGCTTCAGCTGTCCAGACTCTAAGGGTTATTACAGGATGTGGATCACATGGTGTTGGAAAGTCTAAGCTGAAACAATCAGTATGGTTTAATCCACCCTCGTCTAAACAATCTTTTATGCTCTAATGTATAGTGAAACATAGTGTTCAATGAATATTTTGGAACTTGGTTGTTAACTAGGAAATTGACTTATTTTTTCTTGTTCAAATCCTAGAAATTCTTGATCATTTTTTGAAGGGACCGTAACTGTTTCTAAATGATGGTTCCTTGCCATTTGGTTAATACAGGTTATAAACCTTTTAGATAAAGCAGCAATTGAATGGAGGGAAGAGAACCGGGGAACTGTGTTGATTAAACTCAGTGGATGGAGAGAGTATAGCTTTCTGGACACCATCAGTGACAGTGACAGTGACAGTAATGATTAAGCATGTCTAAGTGCATCAGCTTGTTGTATCATATTTAGATCAATAGCCTGGCGAAAATAAATAAATTAGAGCTGTGACATTGACATGTACATTATTTTGTTAGCCAAGCTGGACCTTGGGACATTTTGGGTTTATCATATCATGTAGAACAGAACCTGCAGCTCAATTGAATCTGGCTGTATGAGTCAGAATTGCATTTCTTGATTAGGCTAATGACCCAGCTGTGTACATACATGAATATGTAAAGATGATGTTTGATTTTCAGGATTTTATGTTTAATTTCTCCATATTGTTATTTACAATTGTGTTGTGGGTGATGATTACACACACTAGGATGCTTGATGTCATGTACATTGGTTGGCTAAATTTGTTTCAGTTTACGAGCTCACTCCTGCATATTAAGCTGAATTGGATGTGATGGTTCTTGGTGAACTTGGACAAACTCGGGCGGGATCCCTCAAACTCACGGGTTCATGTTTGAGTTGGCGATTTTCCACACATTTTAGAGTGTAACATGGCATGTATTTGTGCTGGTTTCTTGCACGATTAGGGCTGGCTCACTTTTAGATCTAAGCTCTTTTCATCTTCTCTCTAGCACATCTTCTGTCACTTGAAGGGGTGAAACACGACATTTTCTAGTATGCACAAGCCAAAACAACTTTGTCGTTGTGCACAAGTAATTTGGACCGTTGAATGTGGGGCGGAAAAATGAACGGTTGTGGTTTTTTCATATTTATGTCATCTATTTTTTAATTATATGTGCAAAAAAAAGGTATTATTATGAGGATGTGGCCTAACAAATGATTTTTCTGACCTAATTTCATCTTTTCTCTAGTAAGAAAAGGAATTTGGTCTTCATTCATTCCAGAACCGTTAGCTTTGTCGAGTGGAGCCCAAGGGGTGTGTTGTCGTCTTCACAACTTTCCATCGTGGTCATCGTCTTTGTTGGTTGTCTATATTATTTGTGGTCGACCATTGTAGGTGTGGAACAATTGAATTTGCGAGTGTTATATGTCGAAGATTATATAATGGACGAATGTGGCGTTTGATGACATATCGGTGAACACTAAGCATTTCTCCCTGTATTGTCAATTTATGGTATTTCCTTCGTTGTGGTTTTTTAATAATAGTTGGGAAATTAGTATGATTTAATTTGGTAGTATTTTGATTCACAATTTAACAGTTGGGATGATGTAACTTATGTGGTTCATTGTGTGTGATGTGAGTTTATCAGTGTATATTCATCCGATATTTGAGCATTTGTAATTTTTAATTCAATTTATGTTATTTTTAATTGATGAAGTTATCCTTTATCTGATTGTTTGATTATGTGCTGGTTTGTGGTTGAAATTGGTTTATGGCATAGCTTCAAATGTTGGTTAATTGTATCTTTCAATGTTTTTGATGCACATAAATGTTGCCATAGGGCAAAATTGTTAGTCATAAAGGTTTTGCCAGTATTCCAGAGTCAGATACAAAATAATTTTAGTTATGTCCATCTAATGGGAATTGAGATTTATCAAATATTGAAGATTTCAATTCGTTAGATTGTTGGCACCTCTAATCCTTGTGACTCGCAAGCCTGTATCAGCCGTAGTAGATGAGAGCATCATGAAATTGGTTGTTTGTTTGTTTGGATTATTATGAGAAGTGGTCTGAAGCCTTATGTAGGAGACTTACATGTGGTTGAATGGTTTTAGTATATATAATTGGTCCGAGGACACTGAATTGTAATTGGTTAGGAAGGGACTACCATAATGTTTCTACACCCGCTATGTAATGGATTGGGTTATGTGTAATATAAACCAGAGGAACCACAGAGGAAGCATTGACAGTGTTTGCATATTTACTTTGGAGTTAGTCTTTGCATGCTATGGAGGAGAGAAATTAGAATGTTTTAGAAAAGGAGAGTTGTTAAATGACTACTGTAATTCCATTAAAAACATTTTTATCATAGATTGATTTTTTTTAAAAGAAAAAGAAATCTTAAGTATATTGATTATTTTAATATGGTTTGATTATGTGTTTTGTTTATGTTTTGAAAGTATTGGTTATGTTAAATAGATTGGAGTAAATGCAAATGAATGTGATTGCTGCAAATAATCAGCCAGACACTGATAGTTTATCAGTTTTGAAAGTTATGTAGAAATTCATAGGTGACTACCTGGATACCCAATTGGGATATTAAAATAATTGATTATGTTTAGAAATTAGTAATAAAACAAATAAGGTGTTTAATTATTAGAGATAATTTGTGGTATTTTTGTTATGTTTGATTTTAGACAAAATAAATAATAAAGAAGATATAAGACACATTTTGTAATATGATGATATTCCTACCCAAATCAAAATGGGCTAATTGTTATTCTTGGAGTTTGTCGTAGAGTTAGAGCCATATTTTGGAGATGATCCAACGATTACGTAGCCTAATAGGCCAATATTGTATTTTGGTATGTGATGTAAATTTTGGGTCATACTTTTCGATACATTATAGATCCAATGACAAGGGAGTTCAAATGGACATTATGACACCAAGGGGGTATTTTTTTTTATTATTTTGAGAGAATTTTAAATTTGTATTCAAAAGAGAGTAAGTACCACACACACACACACACATATATATATATATATATATATATATATATATATTTTTTTTTTTCTTTTTAATTTTTTTAAATTAAAGTCACAAAAAATTTTACAATTTCAGTATAATTTTTTAACATACGAGTTTACGACTTTAAAATCGAAAGGTTATTTATTTTTTTTTGGTGACGTTTTTTTTAATATTACGACCTATAAATTTTTTACAACTTTGAAATCGTGACTTTTTTTTGTGACTATTTTTATTTAAAATTTGGAAAAATTATTTATTTTTAAATTGTAAATAATTTTTAATTTAATTATTAAATAAATAAATATAGAAAATATATTAAATAAAATAATATATTAAAAATTAGATATACCAAAAATTAAAAAAATATTAAATAAAATCATATAAACAATTTAGAAAATATATTAAATAAAACAATATTAAAAATATAAAAATATTAAATCAAACTAAAAAATAAAGAAAATATTTAATATATTTTTTTAATGTTTTTATTTAATATTTTATATATTTTTTTATTATTTTATTTAATATATTTTTAATTTTTTATATACCTTTAAAAAAATTATTGAAGATCATATCATTAAACACTTAAAAATTAGATAAAAACAATATTAAATGATATTTAAAGTCAAAGACTAAAACATAATTGAGAAATGCTTAATATTTTTTTAATTTAAATATTTACAAATAAATATATTTTTTAATTTTTTTTAATTTGAATTAATATTTGGATATATTTAAATTTTTTTAATATTATTTTATTTAATATATTTTTATTTAATATTTTTATATTTATTTATTAAATAATTAAATTAAAAAATTATTTACAATTTAAAAAAATAAATTTTACCATTTTTAAAGAAAAAGAAAACGTCACCAAAAAAGAGTTTAAAAAAAGTCATGATTTCAAAGTCAAAAAAAAATTTACCACTTTGAAGTCATAATATTAAAAAGTCATAGAAAAACCTTACAATTTTAAAGTTGTATATTAAAAAAATTATATTAAAGTCATAAATTTTTTATGACTTTGGTTTAAAAAATTAAAAATATACAAGTCGTAACACGTGTTATGACTTATCCCTTTCAGATAAAAATTTAAAATTTATCCTAAATGATAATAATAAAAAAAATCCTTCTTCCCATCATAAAGCCGCTCAAATAGTTGTACACATTCGTTGGCTATTGTCATTTCATTTTGAGATGTTTGATTTTGAATATATATTGTATAAGTAGTAGTATTATATTAAATTGGTTGTGAAATTTGTACATTTCATTTTTGTAATTGTAAATTAAGTTAAACTAAATATTAATATATTAATAAAAAATACAAACGTAAACTTTAATACCAATTTTTTTATTATCAATGATTGTAATAGCGATTAAATTACATTATTTATGGAATTTGTTTATATTTGGAAATTTAATTATAAAGATATTTCAGTTTTATGAAATAATATATTTTCCTAAAATATTTTATAATATTTATTGTTAAGAATAATGATATTTTTAAAATATATTTTATTTCCTTTCTATAAACTCTCCTATTATGGAGATGCTTATATCCCCTCTATTTAGATAAAATAATTAAGTATAATTTATTTCCTTTTGTAAAAACTCTTTTTTGTTTAATAATTTGTTGTTATTATATTAAAGATTATAAATAATTGCATTTGCAATCAAATGATTTTATTAATTTTTTCTATATTAATTTCATTATAATTATTAAATAATTGAAGACTATTTATTATTAATATTTTCAACTGGGACAAACTTGCTAAATTATACAAGGAATTGACAACTAAAAAATTAAGTAATGATATTTTAAAATAATATATTTTTTGTAAAAGTTTATGATCATCTACGAATTGAAATGTGAAATTGACCAATGACATTTGTAGTATGAAACCATTGTTCTCCAACAACCTCTAATCTTGAGTTTGATAACCATGGACATCTGTAACTCTCTGGATCAAACCAACATGGGCATCTGTAACTCTCTTGATCAAACCAACAATCAACATTTATGAGATCTGTTAAATACACTATATGAACTTATTATACACTATATAATTTTTTAAAATTGGCAAAATTTCCCTCAGGCATTCCGTTGGTTTTTTTGTGTTGGCTTGCTTCTCTCTTACTCACTTGTTTTTGTTTGTTGTTGCTCACTTGCTTCTCTGTTGCTCACTTGTTTGTGTTTTTGGTTGTGCATTGGAGGTGTTGGCATCGGAGGAGGTAGTTGTGGGTGGTGGTAGCGGTGTTTATTGATGGCAATCGTCGGAGAGACGTTCATTGGCGATGGCTGCGAGGTAAGTCATTTTTTATTTTTTGATATACATATTATGTAATCCATATGGATGATATGGATTACACAATCCGTAAGTTAAATGTCATTTTAACAAAGCATACGGATTAAGTAATCTGTATGGCTGCATGAAACATACGGATTACTCAATCTGTATGAAGCATACGGATTACTCAATAGTAATCTGTATAGCTCATACAGATTGAGTAATCCGTATGCTTCATAAATAGTTTAATTTTTTTTAAATATAATTTTAAAAAGATTTTAGTTGTTTATAATCAGTATGAATCTGTATGTTTTTGAATATTATTATGTGTATGTTTTGTCAATGAAATAATTTTGTTTTGATTTGTTAAGATGAACAACGACGAGTGAATATATGACAATAAATTAATATGGAGGAAGATATTGGAGAAGAAGCTGATGCGTTTGAAAATGTTAATTGTTCAGTTGATTGTTCGACAACCTTCAATACGTCTGAGGTATATATTTGTAATTTAAGTTGTTAAATGAATGAGTATACAAATCATAGTAAAAGATGGTAATTGCCTCAACCAGTAAGGTAATTGCCTCCCTGACATCAATTGCATCATACGTTTGGAACACTCCCATTATTGGCAGATGCAATAAGACGCAACATCATCCAAAGTAATGCTGACTTCTCTAATGGGTAGATGGAAGCCGCTGATCTCAGGGTGCCATCTCTCGACAAACGCAGATACCAATCCTCTGTCTCCAGTCTCCATAGAACATGATATCAATGGGTTTAACCCAGTAGAAACGACTAACCCTTCAATCTCAGGTGCTAGCTTTCCAAATTTGGCTACTTTATGTCAGTGAGAAGTCAATTTTAACTCAGCACATTCTTGAAAAAAAGTTATATCAGTAACAAACATTACATTCACAAATATATGTTAACTTGCATACACTTTAACATATGAATATCTCTCCGGCCCACACTCTAAAAGCCACATGGTTAACGTAGTCCATCAGAATGAAAGTATCTTCGGGGCCACCCGAGAAAGATTCTAACTCGGTCCCAGCATCGTCTGTCACTGGAATATCATGGTCAACATGATCTTCCTGACCAGCAACAATCTCAGTTACTCATTGTCTTCTGGCAGATGTGGTGGGCCTATGGCGTTCACTCGCTTGGTCTTCATTACCAGCAAGGTGTGTCCCAAACACTCGGTCTACAACTCTCCCTAATGTCCGACGCATACCTCTTGTTTTTGCCATTATCTGTGGCATTTCTTAATCAAATTAGTCTAAAACTTAAAACAAATTGATAACTTCATCAGAAAAACATATATACCTTACTGGACAAAATATCAGGAAATTTATATAAGAAGGCATCAACTTGTTAAAAATATACAATACCTAATCAAGTAGTTAGCATATTGAAATCTAATAAACAAGCAAGTCCGAATGCATTTGGTCATGTCAAATCTAATACACAACCAATTTAACCAAATCAAAATGCCCCTATGAACCCTTGTCAAGGTGACCTAGAGTTTGGTTATGCAACACATCATGCCATAAATCATATTATTAGGTCAAACCAATGTTCCAAAGTCTCAAACATATTTACAAAACCTAAACTACTTACTAATGTACCACAATTGTACAATTATTCACCATTGTAATTAATTTATATATATATTGATATTAATAAATTAATAATTTATTTTAAAATAATTTAAATTTAAGCTTCCTATGGATTAGATAATCTATATGACACGAATGGATTGTGCAATCCGTATGAACCATACAAATTAGATATTCCGCATGCTTCATACGGATTGCACAATCTGTACGTTTCATATAGATTAGGTAATCTGTATAACATACAGAGAGCACAAAAACTCACCTCGATGGTGATCGAGCAACTACAACCTTGCCCATCACCAATGCCACCCACCCAATGCAACGACGAACGTCCACGAAGCACGACCACCACCGTCCAAGAAGAAGAAGAAGAAGAAGAAGAAGAAGAAGAACAATGCGTACGACAAAAATAAATTTCAATTAGAAAACCTAATTAAAAGGACATTATGGGAATTCTATTGTAGCCATAGGGTTTATTATAAATATATATAGTGTATTTAACTCTTCTATTCAGTAACATGCATGCATGTTGGACCCTTAGGACATTTGAAAAATACCCCCTAAATTTGATCGAGTTGTACAAGGCCATTGTTGGCTTGTCAAACCATCATAAAATGGTTTTTTTATATTGATATTGGCCAACCCAAGGGATTGAATCATATGTGTTTCCTCCCCCCCCCCCCCTGCCCCATTTATCTTTGAAAATGCCAAAGTACTCTTCTTCAATCCTAACCCATTTGTCTTTTTGTGAACTACTCTCGCGACGACCCTTCTTTCACTCGTGACGACAACTTCTTCCAAAACTTCACATTCTTCACGATAGCCTCATAGTCTCCTCCTCACGAGTTATGTCCCTGCAAAATGTCCTCCCCCATCTATTATGGAAGAGACATGCTGAAAACTATTTTTAACTGTTATGACACACCTATTCTAGAAGGCAAAAGCTATTTTTGACTGTTATTCTTACTACACATCTATGCTTGTTGAAATTAGGTTATTTCAAACATTTATCAAAGCTTGAAAAAATAGTAGTACCTATCCATTTAGGGTAACAATAAAAATTGCCCAAGAGCATCATGCTTCTATTGTGCATTTGGGCGTGAAAAAAATGACAACGAAAATAGGATGTTGTTGTTACGTGTACAACGTAAGTGTTTTTCCTTTGTTATTTGCGACCCATAATCTGTACACAACAGAAACACAATTTTAAAATTGTTTCCGTCAAAGAGGCATTTTTGCGATAAAGCAAATTGGTACATATCCTGGTTAGTGCTTTTAGCAGTCGTGGTAGTGTGAAAAGCAATTCCCAGACTGAGATGGTGTAAGAGATAATAAAATCGTGAAAACTTTTTAAAAGGCTCGAAGGGTCATAAATAGTAGATGTGAATATGTGGGGACATTATTGGACAATAAAGATTCTGAAAAGGTTATGACAACAAAGTCTATATATTATAGGCATAGTGATCTAATTGACTGCATGTTGCTCGAGGATAATTGTTTTTATTATATATATATATATATATATATATATAATAAAAAATAATTATGTTCGTATAGTACTATAGTGTGTTCGCATTATTAATGTCGTCAAATTATTCCTCCATGATTACCCATGCAAATTGATATTCTCATTTTCATTTGTTTCGAATTGACACGTGTGTAGGACAAATTGTTATTTTAAAAATTTGTTACAATAAATCTGAGTCTTTCATATATGGAAGTTAATCTTTGTCGTTGAAGACTGCACAAATAATTTTGTATAATTAGAAGTGCACTAGGCATGTAAAAGTGAACCTCACCTGGATTGAACCAACCACGAACGTTGTTTGGAAAATGGATCATTCCTGGGAAGGTCTACCTATCGATGACACCGACCTTAATTTCGTCGTTTATTCGTCCATGTAACGCTAATCCTTTCTCTTCCAATTCATCGTTGATCCATGGTCCTGCGGGTGCTGTTCACGTTTTGATGAGCAATCGTGAATTTATTGAAGTCCCTCTCAACCCAAGAATTCGTTAGGCGTGTTCAAATAGAAAGGGACCGAGTCTTTGACATTCAGTATCAATGGGTCATAGGAGAAGCTCCAAATCAGACGTAGTGTAATGACATAACCACTATTAGTTATTTCCTTATTAACGTTTAGCGCCATTTATTTAAGGTTCACTAGTAACGTTTGTGTAAAAATCATTAGTTATTTTCTTATGGTCAGTGGATCCATGAAATTAATGAAGGATGGACACTCTTATTTTATGCTGACACAAGGTTACTAGTAGTGATGAACAAGATCCAATATCACAACTAGTTGAGGAACAACAAACCGCAACGAGATTGTTTAAGTGTCTGAATTCCAATATAGAAACTACTATTGCTCTTCGGAATCCTATAGAGGAAGATGTGAATGATGTGATAGAGAAGGTTTTGGCTCTTGATAGAGCTTACCTACTTTCCCAGTTTGGGAGGAGCCATGCTTCAGAAGGGTACTTTGGTATTTTTACAACAAATTTTAAGGGTGGGCACTTGCCCACTTTTCATGTATGTGGCTTCTTCTCTGCTTATGGTTATTGACCTAGTTGGATCCTTCTATTGTACCACATCAAAAGTATGGGAATATTTATGTTTCATTTCGTTTGTCTTTGCCTAGTCATTGATTAGTTATGTTATTCGTGTCATATACACATTTTAAATATTAGTAAGGTTGGCAAAACAAACCTAGTCTGATGGGCCGACCTGTTTAACCCACAAAAAAATGTGGGCTGGGTTCACAAAATCAACCCACTGATCAAAAATGGACCAGGCCAACCTGGCCCGCGCCCACAAAAATGCGGGCCAAAACCAGGCCCAGTGGGCTAAGAATATTTAAATATTAAATAGATATAGTGGCTAAGAAGAGAGGTTGAGAAAGTCACTAAGTGAGTGTGAGATGAGAAAGAGAGTCTGAGATGAGAGAGACAGAGAAAGTCAGGCTGTCCGACCTCGACCGCGCTGCATCTCCGGCTCCCTTCGCGTCGCATCGCTGACTTCGCGACCTGTGCGACCTTGACGTTCCAGGTGCTTTCATGCTTTGTTCTAGACTTCCAGCTCTAGTACTTCGTTCCGCGACGTCGCGAGCGCGACCTCGACGTCAACCACAACACTCGCCTCTCCGGCACCGACTTTGACTCTCTCACCGCTGAGGGCGGCCCTGGCCCTCAGAGATGTTAATAATCCCTGTTCCCTCCTTCCTCTTAGGGTTAGGGTTTTGCCTTTTTTTATTATTTAATTTAATAACTATTTCGAATGTTACAGGAACTGAACCTGTATCTGCAGTTCTTGAACTCATTGTTGATCGAGGTCCATATGTTGGGTTGGATGTTACCTTGAACTGGTTTGATCTGTTCCACAGTCACCTTTTTCTAGCGCTAGACTCTGGAAGACTTGGTATCTTGTATATTCAGTTGTTAATAGTAATGATTCTTATGTTTGTTCTTGTGTATGTCCACTTTTACCATGTTTGTTTCTTGTTCCAAAGGGGATTTACTTTGTGTTATAGATTTGATATAATTCACATTTTAAGAATGTTTAAGTTAAGAATGCAACAATTTCACATTTGGGTCACAAGTTTGTTGCATAGCTTGACTGGACTTGAACTCTGGAATAGTGATGATGCTTTCCTGACATGCATTGCTGAAACTTGTGCCCTGTTGTGTTAATTCTTTATTGTGACAAATTGTTACATGCCTTTTGCCTTTTAGCATTGGAAAACTATTCATTTATCATAAGACATAAATTAATTAAACCATGGCTAGTGTTTGTGTTCTTTGAGGTCCATGTCTTTTTAAAGTTGGCTTCAGGGTTCAATTTGAACAAAGTTTGGAAGATTATGACTTCGTTCTTGGACTTAGACATGAAATTCTCATCAAGCTTGTAGCTCAGTCCTGTTAGGGATTTGCGAGAACTTTTCCAATCTCATAATTTGGAGTTGGAGTTTCTGCCAGTGCCCTCAACATTGACTAAAAGGTTTTCAGTTGAAGCTAAAGTGAGTGGGAATGGTGTATGTGAAACAGCTTCAGCAACTGGCCAAAATAAAAAAAGAGGCTTGGAGAATTGCTTCACAGCTACTTTTTTCAAAGTTCAAGGTAAAGCAATTATGCTTAGTTTTATTTTTTCCATTCTTATTGTCTCAACTCAACACCTTCGAATTATAATTTCTTTATTGTACAGTGACACCACAAGCGAGTATATTACTTTGGTGAATCATGTAAACAAGGGTAATAATCAATTTTTAACTTTCTGTTGATGTGATGAAATCAGTTGTGCTTATATTCTTTAAATTTCCAAACTCTCTAGTTAAGGAAACAAGTGTTCTAGTTTAAGATGTTCCTTATTTCTTCATTTGGAGATACTTTTGATCTAGTTTAGAATAATGCAATATTACCTTTCCAGAAATGAGAAGCATGGTAGTAACATCATATTTTTTTATGCTATGGAGTTCTTGTAAGTTGAATTACTATACTAGATAGATTGGCTCCCTTAGTCCAACAAATGGACAAATTTCATTATAAATTCATTTTCCTTTATATTTTCCATACATTTGTCTAGTGTATTATGTTTACTTTCTTTGGTCAAGTTCTGCTCTTTATATAAGCCCATTAGCCCATTCTTGTGCCAAAACACAATTGTGGTTTTTTAGTTTTTCAACAGTTGTTTTATAAGAGCTTTATTTTAAGATAAATAAATAAAAGGAATGAGAGTGGTCAGGCAATTCTTCTATTCAACATTAATGTTTTTAGCAAATTTTAAATTTAATGTATGGATGTTGCTACTTGCTACTTACTTTGCTAAATTTAAGTTAATGTATTAATCTAGTATAAATTAATTACATTTGTATTTTTTTATAATTTTTTTAAAATTAATTTTTTATTTTTATATTTTTTAGGTGGGCTGACCCGCTAGTCCACCTTAAAGTGGGGCGGGCTAGCATTTCTAGCCCACTTTTGAAAAGTGGGCCAGCCCGGCCCACCCCATTTTTTTTGGTGGGTCGGGCCAGTCCGATCCGACCCGTTTTGGGTGGACTGACCCACTTTGCCATCCCTAAATATTAGCACATTAAACCAATTTAATAGATTACATACTTGAAAACACAAAGATGACTCAAAAATAAAATAGCAACATTGTCTTAGCTTTTCTACTAGGTACTTGTATCAACATCCTATATGTAGTAGATATCACATAATACCATACAATTACAATAATAAAAATATGTTTAAAAGTCCCAGATTTGTACCAATTCTTTAAGTTGTGGTTGGCAAAGTTCAACCCGCACGTGTTGATGCCATTAACCTTTATGAAATATATAATATCGTCTTTTTCGATTAGAAAAATGTTGCAAATTCATTCCAACCCTTACCAAGTTCATAGTTGAATGAGTTTGGTGGATTGTATCCTAGTGGCCATACCTCGAAAGTTGTTAATATATTTCATTCATTGTAATTTGTTGTTAATAGGTATTAATACAGTTGTTAGTTAGTTTTTAAGTATAACTATTAACATAACTGTCATCTTTTTACTTGTATATATATTCTTATCCCATTGATGAATACATCAAAGGAATTCATTTTACCAATTCATTATATTAACATGGTATCAATTTGTTAGAGAATTCTTCTCCCTCTTGCTTCCGTGTTCTCTCATTTCTTTGCTTTGATTGGTGATCTCCTTCTCATCCTTTTTCATGGCTTCTACTCTCGGGACCCCTGATTCTTACGGTCACCTCCTCCACCACCAATTCTCTTCCTTAAGACATCTCCAAACCATATTATGTTCACCCTAACGAGAATCCCTCTGCGAAACTTGTTACTGCTCTTCTTGATGGTTCTAATTACCATGGCTGGGTTCAAGCGATGACATTGGTATTAGAGATGAAGAACACAATCGACTTTGTTTAGAGGTAGTGTTGTGCCAACACATTTTTAACATTGCAAGGTGACAATTCCATTTATAAAAGCTTCAAGTTCAACAATTGGTCAATCAAGAATTTCGTATGTTTAAAGCCAAAAAAGGGGAGATTGTTGATTTCAAAGGAGCGTCATGAAGATTGGAAGCCTTTGCCAAGATTTGTTTTGAGCTTCAAACATGCTTGAAGACTTGGAATTCTATGTAAAAGGAAAGCCATCTGATTGATCCATGCATTCACTCATTCATTCATTCAACTAAGTATTTTTTACATAAAAATCCAACTAAGCTTTCAACATTTAACTAAAGGCTTTTATATGAATCACAAGGTTTTTGGAAAAAATTTTTTGTACCGAATTAATCTATTACATTAAGCCTATAATCGATTATTTTGTTCTTGGTTCACTTAGGAAAAGTTTTTAAGAACAATGTAATCGATTACCTATTGGATTAATCGATTATTTGACCTTCGTTTTCATATAAACTGTCTTGATGAACACTTTAATCGATTACCAACAAGTAGTAATCGATTACATTGCTATACATTATTTTAAGCCATGCTGGAAGAATCGATTACCATAGAGTAGTAATCGATTACACAGGCTAAACTGAAAAAAACCATCTTCCTATCATAATCGATTACCAAATTCAGTAATCGATTACACTATGTGTTAATGCATATAAGGTTTGTTGCATTAATCGATTACCAAATATAGTAATCGATTACATAGTTCAATATGATTTCTAAAGCTTCCTGGTTTAATTGATTACCAGAATCCGTAATCGATTACACAATGTATTTCAAGTTTATGAAGCTTCCTATCTTAATCAATTACAAGATGGAATAATCGATTATTTTGTTCGTTGCTCATGTCCAGATTCTTGTAGAACACTTTAATCAATTATAAGGTTGATTTAATCGATTACATGAGTGAAATAATCGATTATTAGGCGCATTTAATCGATTACTGACAGTTACAAAAGTTTGTTATAAATAGAACATTGGCTCAGCTTGTTTTGTAACTTGATCAATTCATATTCTGAGCACACATAAGCTTTCTAAACACGTTCTAAGTGATTTTTCTGGGTTCTATGAGTTCTTGCTTTCACTAAAACACTTATGGGTTTTTGAGTGATTTTTTCAAGCAAGTTTCTTTTAAAGGTTAAGGAAGGAGATGTTCTGAGATTGATTTTCATCTTTCAACCTGGTTTGTTCATTTATGTGCATATCATTCACTGGATCATCAGGTGTTTTCTTTTCTTAACTGATTGGTTGTAATTTTGTTTACAAATTTGTGTTGTATTGACTATTGTAATTTTGATTCTTAAAGCTTGGGACTAGAGAAGAGTTCTCTAGCTTAAAGATTATATTAGTGTTCTCAGGATCTTTCTCCTTAGATTTCTAATAGGGTTTTAGATTTATGTTCTTTGTCTAGGGTTGATAAAGGGGGGATTCTTGTAAAAGCTTGTAAGAATATTTTTATAATAGTGGAACTCTAACCTAGTGTTGGTTGGAAGAAACTGGATGTAGCTTCATGATTTGAAGTGAACCAGTATAAATTGTGTATGTTCTTATTTCTATTCTCATCTTATTAATTGTCTTTTATTCTTTGAATCACATTCATTGTTCAACAAGATTTGTTTTGATCTATTGAATTCTTGGACTGAGCTATTTGATTGAGTAAAAGGTTTCTTGGTTTTAAAAGTGATAAAGATCCTGAAAACTCTGATTTGAATTTGATTTTAAAATACCAAGGTTCAACCAATTCACCCCCCTTTTGGTTGTTGTGAAGTATTCCTATTATTTTCAATTGGCATCAAGAGCTGGTTCTTGAGAGTTATTCAAGATCACTAGTTTTCTTTAAAAAGAAAAATGAATACCTCACAAATAACCTTCAAGGAAGGTGCTTCTTTAAACAGACCTCTTATGTTTGAAGGGGAACATTTCAGTTTTTGAAAAAATAGAATGAAAATCTTTATTCAATCAAATGACCCAGGAGCTTGGAATGCTATAGAAAAGGGTTCTTTCATTCCAAAGAAAACTGTTGCCAATGAATTGATTCCCAAAGAATGGGATGAGATGACTGAAGCTGAACAAAAGGTTGCACAATATGATTTCAAAGCCAAAAATATGATCACCTCTGCACTTTCCTCTAATGAAATTTTCAGGATAGTGAGATGTAAGAGTGCAAAAGAAATGTGGGAGATGTTGGAAATTACTCATGAAGGAACTAAAGAAGTTAGGAGATCAAGGAAGCATGCTTGATCCATGAGTGTGAGATGTTCAAGATGAACACCAATGAAAGCATTTCTCAACTGCAGACTAGATTCACTCATATTATTAACCATCTATTGGGTCTTGGGAAGATCTTTGACATAGAAGAATTAAACATAAAGATCATGAAGTGTCTAATAAGGCCTTGGCAACCAAAGGTGACAGCAATCAATGAATCTAAGGATCTATCAAAGATGTCCATGGCTGCATTGTTTGGTAAGCTACTCGAATATGAGCTTGAAATGTCTCAACTACCATGTATTGAAGATGCAAAAAAGAAAAACAGAAGCAATGCTTTGAAAGCTGCAACTTCAAAAGCTAAAAAAGAAGAGGAAACAAGTGATGAGGATGAAGAAGACAACATGAACTTAGTTTTCAGAAAGTTCAGCAAGTTCCTAAGGAAAAATAAGAACAAAAGGTTCACTAAAGCCAGCAAGAACAACAATAGCAACAACAACAACATCAACAAGAAGATTGACAACAACTCTACATGCTTTGAATGTGGTAAACCTGGCCACATCAAATCTGAATGTTCAATCTACTTGAAAAAAAACAAGGAGAGAACAAGATGAGGAAAAAAGGGAAAACTAAAAGAGCCTACATAGCATGGGAAGATAATGAGTCAACTACCTCAGAATCTTCAACTGAAAATGAAGAAGCCAATATGTGTCTCACCTCCACTATCAATTAAGATGATGATGATTTATCAAGTGATGGAGATGAGGTAAATTCTAAACTTGAACAAGCTATTAGTGCTTTCCAAGAAATGCATGAGGAAGTCCAAAAGCTTGCAAAATCCAATAACAAGCTCAGAGGAAATCTTAGATGGCATGTTGCAAAAATAACTGAATTGCAAACTGAAATTTGCAACTTGAAAGAAGAAAATGAAAAACTTGTTTCAAGTTACAATGTGAATGGATGTGTGTGTGCCTCTTCCTCTACAAATGTTGATAAGTATAACTTGCTTCAAAAGGATTTTGATGATTATAAACAAAGTCAAGGAGAAAAGTACATGTTACTTTTATCCAAAAATAGTGATTTAATTGATCTCTTGAGAAAGCTTTACAAAGGAAAATGCAACTTGGCTGAAATGTTAAGTGTGCAAAAGTATGCTGGAGATACTTCTGATTTGGGGTACAAACATGGTTCAAAATCATTTGGAAAAACAGTATTTGTGCCTCTAAAACAGAAAAATCAAAAGTGGCATAAAAACTCAAGGATCAATCAAAGTGTTGCATTTAGAAAACCATCAAAATCTGTCATTTGCAACTATTGTAAGGAAAAGGGGCACACATCATACAAATGCTATGCTAGGAGATTCTATGTACCAAATGGAGATTGCATTTGGATTCCAAAAAGAAAGAAAAATGCTAACCCCTATGGACCCAACCTTAATTGGGTACCTTCCCTTGAATATTGATTTGATTTTTGCAGGTATGTCTAAGAGCTAGATCCTCAACATGGTACCTTGATAGTGGATGCTCTAGACATATGACGGGAGACATGTCCATGCTTACAAACTTAACACTTAGAGATGGAGGATATGTCACCTATGGGGATAATAATAAAGGCAAGATCATTGGAGAAGGAAACATTGAAGATAGCTTCAAAGCAAAGATTAAGAATGTTCTTTATGAAGAAGGTTTGAAGCATAATCTCTTGAGCATAAGTCAGCTGTGTGACAAAGGATTTAAACTCACATTCAATAAAGACTGCTGCATGATTTGTGATGGAAAAAGTAATGAAGTTCTTCATATAGGTAAAAGGAAAGGTAACATATACATACTTTCAATTGATCATGCATTCTTCCATAACACTTCTTGTCTTGTAAGCAAGATTGATGAATCTTGGCTATGGCATAGAAGGGCTAGTCACATAAACATGCACCACATTAACAAGTTTATAAGAAAAGATTTGGTAATTGGGTTGCCAAAACTCAATTTTGAGAAGGACAAACTTTGTGATGCTTGTCAAAAGGGGAAACAAACTAAGAACTCCTTTCAAAGTAAAAACATTGTTTCCACCTCTAGACCATTTGAATTACTGCACATTGACTTGTTTGGTCCTTCTAGAACAATGAGTTTAGGTGGAAATTATTATGGGCTTGTAATTGTGGATGATTACTCTAGATTCACTTGGACTCTATTTTTGAAATCCAAAAGTGATGCTTTCCTTGCATTTAGAAAAATGGCTAAGCTTGCACAAAATGTAAAAGGTAGCAAAATTATCTCTATAAGAAGTGATCATAGTGGTGAAATCCAAAATGAACATTTTGAAAAATTCTATGAAGAAAATGGGATTAATCACAATTTTTCAGCTCTAAGAACACCCCAACAAAATGGTGTTGTGGAGAGGAAAAACAGATCTCTTGAGGAAGGAGCAATAACACTTCTTAATGAGACAAATTTGCCTAAGTATTTTTGGGCTGATGCTGTAAGTACAGTATGCTACACTTTGAATAGATTACTTATAAGGCATATTTTAAAGAAAACTCCTTATGAGCTATACAAAGGTAGAAAACCCAACATTTCTCATTTGAGAGTTTTTGGCTGCAAGTGTTTTGTATTAAACAATGGGAAAGAATCACTTGGAAAATTTGATGCTAAGGCTGATGAAGCAATTTCCTTGGATATTCATTACATAGTAAGGCTTATAGAGTATTCAATAAGATAACTATGTGCATGGAAGAATCTGTACATGTAATTTATGATGAGTCTAATCCCTCTAAAGAGGAAAAGAAGTGTGATGTAGATGCAGGCCCAATGGAAGAAGTTATTTAGCTAGATGATTCCTTAACTAAAGAAGAAGAACCAAGTGCTGAAGCAAAACCATCAACCCCTGTTCAAGTACCTAAAGATTGGAGAACAATAAGAAACCTATCACTTGACAACATCATAGGTGAAGTTTTAAAGGGAGTATCAACTAGATCTTCATTAAGAAACCTATGTTTTAATATGGCTTTTGTTTCTCAAATTGAACCTAAGAATATTGATCATGCCTTGAATGATGAACATTGGATGCATGCTATGCATGATGAGTTAAATTAGTTTAAGAGAAATGAAGTTTGGGAACTTGTTCTAAACCATCCTCTCTTAAACCCATTGGTACAAAATGGGTTTTTAGAAATAAACTTGATGAAAGTGAAATCATAGTCAGAAATAAAGCTAGATTGGTTGCTAAAAGTTACAACCAAGAAGAAGACATAGACTATGAAGAAACTTATGCTCCAGTTGCAAGATTGGAAGCAATCAGGTTATTGCTTGCATATGCATGTCTCATAGATTTTAAACTTTTTTAAATGGATGTTAAAAGTGCCTTTTTGAATGGATACATTGAGGAGGATATATATGTTGAACAACCTCCAGGTTTTACTGATTTTAAACATCCTAACTATGTTTTTAAACTGAAAAAGGCACTCTATGGTTTGAAACAAACTCCTAGATCATGGTATGAAAGATTAAGCAAATTTATGCTTGAACAATCTTTCATAAGGGGCAATTTTGACAAAACCTTGTTCATCAAAAGGCATGACAATGATATCTTATTGGTTCAAGTTTATGTGGATGACATAATTTTTGGTTCTACTAATCATTTGCTATGCAAGGAATTTTCCTCAGCTATGTAGAAGGAATTCGAAATGTCAATGATGGGTGAATTAACATTCTTTCTTGGACTTCAAGTGAAGCAAATGAAGAATGGAACATTTCTCAATCAATCCAAATATTGCCTTGAAGTTATTAAGAAATTTGAAATGGAGAAAATCAAGGATGCTACAACTCCAATGGCTACATCAACATATCTTGATTCAGATGAAAATGGAAAGAAGGTTGATGAGTCTAAGTTCAGAGGAATGATTGGATCTTTGCTATACTTGACAACTAGTAAACCTGATATAATGCTAAGTGTTTGCTTGTGTGCAAGATATCTGAAAATGAATAGAATACTTCAACACAACCAAAAGGGGGGGGGGGTGAATTGGTTGAACCTTAGTAAATTAAAATTTTAAATCAGAGTTTTTCACAAGATCTTTATCACTTTTAAAATTGTTCCAAAACCAAGAATCAATATTCAATCAAATTCCTTTGTCAAGAAAAAGAGAAAACAGAGTATAACTTTCTATGCAATGAAATTGATTCACAAACAAAGCAATTAAGAGATGAATAGGTGAGAAGAAAGATTAGCCACAAATTTTATACTGGTTCACTTCAAACACTATGAAGCTACATCCAGTTCTTCTACTCAACACTAGAGTAGAGTTTCACTATTGCAAATGTTATTCTTACAAGATATTACAAGCCTCTCTTTATCAACCCTAGATAAAGTTCAGAAGTCTAAAACCCTATTAGACCCTTAGAGACCAAACCCAAACTGAGAACACTACTTAGCTTCCCTTAGAGAAACACTATCTCTAATCAAGAAGCAAGAAACTCATTTGCAATAAGCCAATCTTTACAAAAATTCAAACAACAGTTTTACACCTTCAAAGAATAAGGAAAGATATCACCTGATAATCCAATAACTCATGCAAAATGAATGATTCAACAGGTTGAATGAAAAATTACAAACTCAATGCATTCCTTTCCTTATGCTTTGATGAACAATGATGCTTCACTTCTTTGAATCAAAAACCCATAAGAATTTGTGAAGCCAAGATGCCTTTTGAAACTCAGAAAGTCACTAATGAAAGCTTGTGAATGTGAATGCTCAGATATCAAAATTCTCAAGTTACAAAAACACAGAGCAGTGGGTTCTATTTATAACAGCTTTCTAACTGAAAATAATCGATTAAACACGCTCCTGTAATCGATTATTTCGCATTTGTAATCGATTAATTCAAGAATGTAATCGATTAAAGGGCTCCTGATGTGTTCTGAGTTTAGGCTATGAACAATATAATCGATTATTCCGTGAAGTAATCAATTAAACCAGACAGACATGTTTTTTCTAAATGCATTGATTAATCGATTACTGACTATGGTAATCGATTAAGACAATCAGTCACATATTTTCAAATGAACTACGTAATCGATTAAAACGATATGTAATCAATTACCTCAGTAGAACATGTTTACCATAGGCACGGATGTAATCGATTACGACCATCTGTAATCGATTAAGACAGTCAGCATGATTTTCCTATTTTGGCCTATGTAATCAATTAATTCGATATGTAATCGATTACTATGTTCTTGATTTGTTTTCTAAAAGGCACGAAGAACAAAATAATCGATGTCATTATCCTTGTAATCGATTAATGCAGTAAAAATTCATTTTTCCAAAAACTTTGCTTGTTAAATGCCTTTCTAGTTAATTGTTTTTATTTAGTCCTTTAATCTAACAATCCTAGATGAATGATTCATGCATGATATGCTCATTTAGATTATCAGATCACAACTTCCCTTTCACATTAATCAAATTGATCTTCAAGCTTTCTTGGCATTTTTATCCTTGAGCATGTTGAAAGCACAAAACACTTGAGCCTTGATTCCTTGCTCATTTGTACATAGCTACTCTTGAATCAACAATATCAAGCAAATCCCAAAGAGTCTCATCTTACTGCAGTCAAGAGGATCCTCAAATATCTCAAAGCTACACCAAAAGTTGGTCTTTGGTATCCCAAAGGTGCTTTAATTAATATTGTTGGATATTCTGATTCTGACTTTGCAGGTTGCAAGCTAGATAGAAAAAGTACAAGTGGCACTTGTCACCTTCTAGGAAGTTCATTGATCTCATGGCATTGCAAGAAACAATCTTGGGTTGCTCTATTAACTGCTGAAGCTGAATATATCTCAGTTGGAAGTTATTGTGCACAAAGTGTTGATTTGAGGGGGAGCTACTTGAAGATTGATGCAACTTGAAGACTTGGAAGTGTTTTGACTTTCAACATGCTTGAAGGCTTAAAGATGAAGATTGTGATTAAATGTAAAAGGAAAGAAAGCTTTCTGTTGATCCAAGTCCTTGCATGCATACCATTCATATTCATTTAAGCATTACATCACAAAGGCTTTAAGTAATTGTTTTATGGAACTTAAAAGAAGTTAAGTGTTTTGGAAAAATAGCCTTAAGCTGGTTTAATCGATTAATACACACAAAGAATCGATTATATTGTTCTTCAAGCTTTCTGGAAAAATATCAAGAACAATTTAATCGATTACACCATCGGGTTAATCGATTATTTCAACTTAACATACTGATAATCTGCCTTAGTGACTGGTTTAATCGATTACCACCAATCCATAATTGATTACACTTCATACTTAGAAAAAGTGAACACACTGCCTTAATCGATTACCATCCATTGTAATCGATTACTTAGTTCATTTCATGTTTTGCACTTAGTCTGTCTTAATCGATTATTATTTGTTGTAATCGATTACATTACTCAAACATGATTTTTACTTAGTCTGCTTTAATCGATTACCGATTATTGTAATCGATTACTCAGTGCAAAATGATTTTAGAGGACTTCTGGAGTAATCGATTACACGTCGGGATAATCGATTAAATGACCCGTTGCTATAACCTAGAACTTGCTATGAACAGTTTAATAGGTTACAGGAGCGTGTGTAATCGATTACATATGCTAAACAATCGATTGCTGGAGCGCTTTTAATCGATTATTTAAGTTACATAATTTAGTTAAATAGAACCCATGCCTTTTCTGATTAAGAGAATTAAGTAGAACTTGAATTTTCGAACATTGAGCATTCTAAAAGCTTTCTAAGCATTCACAAAGGCTTTCTTCTGGGTTCATAGGCTCTTGCTTCCATTGATTCTCATATGGGTCATTAGGATTTAGTGAAGCAAGGCAATTCTTCTCAAAGTTTAGGGAAAGGCTTGTTCTACATATTGTTTCTGCATTCAACCTGGTATTTTCATCCTTATGCATATCATTCTTGGATCATCAGGTGAATTCTTTCCTTACTCTTTGTGGTTGTAAACTTTTTGTTGAATCTTTGTTTTTGAAGTTCTATTGTAAGTGGGTTTCTTGCAAGATTAGAGATAATGTTTCTCTAAGGACAGCTGAGTAGTGTTCTCAGTGTGGGTTTTGGCTTCTAAGGGTCTAATAGTGTTTTAGACTTTTGAACTTTATCTAGGGTTGATAAAGATAAGCTTGTAATTGCTTGTAAGAATATTATTTGCAATAGTGGAACTCTACTCTAGTGTTGAGTAGAAGAAAACTGGATGTAGCCTCATAGTGTTTGAGGTGAACCAGTATAAACCTTGTGTGTTCTTTCATTTTCTACATATTTGATTATTCTCTTTGTGAATTCTATTTTACATCTTGTTTCTTGAAACATTACAAGTCTTGGGTTGATCTTGGATAAAGATTCTTGATTGTATTTGTGATAAAGATCCAAAAGGGCAAAAACTCTGATTTTGATTACTCAAAAAGTTTTAAATTACCAAGACTAACCAATTCACCCCCCCTCTTGGTTAAGTGTGAAGTGTTCCCATATTTTACACAGAGCCTTTGGTTGAAGCAACAGATGCAAGAGTTTGGAGTTGAATTGAATGAAATACCTCTGCTATGTGACAATACAAGTGCTATTGACATATCAAAGAATCCAATAATGCATTCAAGGACCAAGCATATTGAGATAAGGCATCATTTCCTCAGAGACCATGTTCAAAAAGGTAATATTAAGGTTGATTTCATTGATACCCATAACCAACTTGCTGACATATTCACTAAACCATTGCCTTGGGATAGATTTTATGCACTTAGAAACATGCTAGGTATTCTTGATGAATCCAACATATGATAGCCTGTTCAAAGTGTGCCTTTCCATGTTTAATTGAGCTTCATTGCTGCATTCATCACCAAGTTGATTGAAAATTCGTCTTGATCTGCAAAATGCTTTGTTTTCTAATAAACTTGCTGTAATAATCGATTACACCACGGGTTAATCGATTAAATTCATTAAAAAAATCACATTATTTGTGCTAAACAAACTTAAGTAATCGATTACTGCAATCCTGTAATCGATTATTTTGTGTTTCAAAGAAATGGTTCTTCCTAAAATAATCGATTACTTATCGAAATAATCGATTGCTATGAACAAAATCCATTTTTCAGTTTAAAAGGTTCACTGGAGTAATCGATTGCAGAAATTTGGTAATCGATTACACATATGCTTAGAATTTCTTATTCTCCTGGAATAATCGATTACCACTCAGACTAATCGATTACATAAGCTCTGGTACTTGATAAAAATCCCAAATTCATGATATAATCGATTACATTAGCATATAATCGATTACAGATCATCTTCAACCTCTAACTGGTTGGCAAATAATCGATTACCACACGGGATAATCGATTACCACGTGCAATTTTTGTGTCCAAAATGTGAAAAATAATCGATTACTTTAAGTAAATAATCGATTATTTAGTCTGTTGTGCATTTTCTGACAGTTTTTCTCTGAAAATGTAACTGCCCAACCAAATCCAAAGGAAATCCAAGGCCACTGAAGTGCCTTAACTGTCAGCAACAACTATATTTTCAAAAATATGGACGTTAGGAGCATCAATTCTGCCTATAAATAGTACATTGCATCAATAGAAAAATCTGCATCTTATTCTATTTTCTCTCTAAAATTTCTGAAATTTGTCTGAGTTTTCTTATGTCTAAACCTATCTAGAACCATGTCAAACCCAACACCTAAACGTGCTAGGTCTTCTAAGAGGAAAATGGGTGAATCTTCATCCAATCCACCTCCTCCTCAACCCCCAAATAGGTTGGACTTGTGATTTTCCACAGAGTCAGATAAAATGAACTATTTACAGTTCAATGCAACCAAGCCTGTAGCCTTACCAAAATACCTTGAGTTAGATTGGTTTATTAGGGAGGGATTCCAATTCCCTGCATACTTTGAAGCCCAAGGGCTTAGGAGATTTTTAGAAATGAAGGGTACCTTTTACCCTGATTTGGTGAAGCTTTTCTATACCTGTGCCAAAGGGTCCATGAATGGGACCATGATCACCAAAGTAAAGGGTGTAACAATGGAAATCACCCATGAAGTCTGGGAGACTGTTGCTGGTGTCATATGTGAGGGGGCTAGGAAGTTCGATGAAGAGTCTGATGGGTATAGCAAAATGGATACCTATAGGGAGATGTTGCATGACCCCCATATGCAACTTAGGAACAGATTGGGTATTGGACCCATGACACTTGAGGATAGGCTCCTCAATTACATAAATACTTATGTAATCACTCCTAGGGCCACCAACCATGCCCAAGCAACAGATGAAGACCTCCAATTAGTCTATGGTCTGAAGAACAACATACCTATGAATTGGGTTCTCATATTTGAAGAAATAATGCTCAAATCCAAAAGGTTGGTCAACTACCCTTTCCCATATCCTGTGCTAGTATCTAGGTTCATTGACCACTTCAACATTGATGTGGAAAATGAAGTTGTTGATTGTAACACCCCAAAATTTAGGGAATTACAGACAATTATTAAGAATAAAATGTTAATGAAAAGCGGTAGAAAATTAGGACAAAATGACAAGAACGCCCCTGAACAAATTCAGAAATGACGATTATGTCCTAGGATGAAAAATGACCGTTATACCCCCAGACATTTTGGAAAAGGACCCATATATCCTAGATATTTTGA
>PYAF01006111.1:58755-125504 GCA_007407185.1 Glycine tomentella
TGTTTTGACTTGATGAGTGGATGATCTGGTTTGATGTTGCCATTTTTTGTGAATTACGGAAGTCGTACTGTACTATATTTGTATTGGATGACTGTACACGGACTGCTATATTTAGTTATGCTTCTCATTATAAATAAATCGTGGTGAGGATAATCGTTTATGTTACTTACGAATTATAAAATTAGCAAGCAAAGCAAAATGAATTTTCATGAAAAAATTTATACTAATCTAATTTTAATACAAAGTGGACACGTAATTTTATCTAAAATCAACCGAGCACGAGAGAGTAACGAGAGGCGTTACATTGATCATACCAACTCAAGCAACAGCTTAATAAAGGAGAAGCATCTCACCAAGATGGGGATGAGAAAGACTCCAGATGGTTGGATCATGGCTGGACAACCACAGCCTGCTGCTGCTGCTGATGAAGGAGATCAAGTTGCTGACTCTGAAGATGAAGCAAGAGATTAACAACAGCCCTTATACTCTCAGTTTGAGTCTTTGATGCTGCAGAAAATGGACACCATGATTAGAGATTAGAGATAGGCTTGATACCATAGAAGCAAATATGAATGATAATGCTTTTGTAGAATTCTAAGACTTATCTTTTTCTTTCTGTTTTATGCTTTGTTTTTAAGTTGTTAGCTTTTTGTTTTAAATTCATTTTGTAATGGCTTCCCTTTGATGATATGACACTTCCATTATGTTTCCAATTCAATTATCTACTGTGCTCTTTATGTTTTTGACTTAAACAAGCAAATTAGGGGGATAAATGATTGATTGTTGAATGCCCTGCATATCACTCTGTTTTCCCCTGTTTTTGGTTCACATTTTTGCCCAAAATCTGAATTGAATGGATTATGGAATTTAGGGGGAGTTGACTGTCTAAAATGAATTAATAATACTTAAAATACATATGAATGATGATGTAAAGGAATCAGATGCTTTAACATTTGATCTATGGAGAGAAAGGTTAAAATTTCAGGTCTGAAAATTCAAAGTCTTCCATGGAAAATTCCATTTATAAAAGCTTCAAGTTCAACAATTGGTCAATCAATAATTTGGCATGTTTAAAGCCAAAAAGGGGGAGATTGTTGATTTCAAAGGAGCTTCATGAAGATTGGAAGCCTTTGCCAAGATTTGTTTTGAGCTTCAAACATGCTTGAAGACTTGGAATTCTATGTAAAAGGAAAGCCATCTGATTGATCCATGCATTCACTCATTCATTCATTCAACTAAGTATTTTTTACATAAAAATCCTACTATGCTTTCAACATTTAACTAAAGGCTTTTATATGAATCACAAGGATTTTGGAAAAATGTTTTTGTACTGAATTAATTGATTACATTAAGCCTATAATCAATTATTTTGTTCTTGGTTCACTTACGAAAAGTTTTTAAGAACAATGTAATCAATTACCTATCAGATTAATCGATTATTTGACCTTCGTTTACATATAAACTGCCTTGTTGAACACTTTAATTGATTACTAATAGGTAGTAATCGATTACATTGCTATACATTATTTTAAGCCGTGCTGGAAGATCGATTACCAAAAAGTAGTAATCGATTACACAGGCTAAACTGAAAAAAGCCATCTTCCTGTCATAATCGATTTCCAAATTTAGTAATCGATTACACTATGTGTCAATGCATACAAGGTTTGCTGCATTAATCGATTACCAAATATAGTAATCGATTAAATAGTTCAATATGATTTCTAAAGCTTCCTGGTTTAATCGATTACCAGAATCCGTAATCGATTACACAGTGTATTTCAAGTTTATGAAGCTGAAAATATAATGAACACTTATGCAAATAACCAAGAGGGGGGGTGAATTGGTTTTACCTCGGAGTTTTTAAAATTTAAAACAAAATTCTAATACAGTGGAAGTCTTTGAAAGAAGGATCGTATCTAAAACCAATTAAGAAATCAAACTTTTAAAATCAACCTTTGTCTCAATCAAACCACTCTTGAGCAATAACCAATCTTGTGATATGAACAAAAATCAATACTTCAAGAACAATATGAATATGAATAGAAATATTCAATCCCACACAAGATTTATACTGGTTCACCTCTCAACCCCGAAGGCTACATCCAGTTTACTTCTAATCAGCCTTGATTAGAGTTTCCACTATAACAAATATAATATCTTTACAAGCTTACAAAGATCTCTCTTACCCTCCCTAGGTAAAATTCAAAATCTAAACCTATAGACTTTTCAAAAGATCTAAGAACCAGAGATCCACTCTCTGTTCTACCCACTAGAAACCTATCTAGCAAAGCTTTAAAGATCACAATTTGTTATATGAACAACCAACAACAAAACCAAACAATATTACTCAAAACAATAACAAATGATTCAAGAAAGATATCACCTTTAATTCCTCAGTACAATGAACGAAATTAAATGATCAAACCAGACTGAGAATGAATGCCATGATCTTTCTTGATGAAATCTTTTGACAAAATGCTTGAACACAAACTTCACATGGAGTAGATGACTCAACAAATGAAAATCTTCATGATTCTTGAATCTACTTTGAATAGCAGATTCTAATATGCCTTGGTGACTTTAGAACTCTCAGAAAGTGATTTTCACAAGGCTTGTTCGAAAAAAATGAATAATCTATGTATCAACAGAATGAGCTCCTTCTATTTAAAAACAGAATTAACTACCTGTAATAGATTATTCTGTTAATGTAATCGATTATTTTAACTCATGTAATCGATTAACATTCTAAAATAATCGATTAAAGTGTTCATCAAAAATCTGGAAAAAATCTCAAGAACAAATAATCGATTAATCCTTCTTGTAATCGATTATTCCAGGAGGTCAGGATTTTCTGATACACTACTGTAATCGATTAAAGTCTCAAATAATCGATTATCACAAGAAGTGTGAAAAACTCAACAATGCATATTTAATCGATTACAACAATCTGGTAATCGATTAAACCAGATAAACATGCTTCTGTGAATTATGTAGAGACTCGGATAATCGATTATTCCGTGAAGTAATCGATTATCACAGAACGACTTAACATAGTCAGACTAATTTAATCGATTACAAATCATTGGTAATCGATTAAAATGTTCTTAAGACAATATGCAGATCTACCTATATGCATTTAATCGATTATATCATATTGGTAATCGATTAAAACAGTGAAAAATAATTTTTATGAAAACCTTATTGCCTTTATGTCATACCAATTGATTAAAAATTTCATATGACTTAATCATGATTTAATGAATGAATGAATGCATGAATTAATCAATCTAAGTGAGGAATAAGAGGCTTTAACTTCTTGAACCAAGCTTGAACAAATACATATGCCATCAATTGAGTGGGCATGTAAAATCAAAACTTGTAATCTTCCTCAACTTGATTCTTTATAATCTTCCTCATCTTGATTCCTTGTAATCTTCTTCATTCATATCTAACAGAAGCTTCCTGTCTTAATCGATTACAAGATGGAATAATCGATTATTTTGTTCATTGCTCATGTCCAGATTCTTGTAGAACACTTTAATCGATTACAAGGTTGATTTAATCGATTGCATGAGTGAAATAATCGATTATTAGGCCCGTTTAATCGATTACTGACAGTTACAAAAGTTTGTTATAAATAGAACCTTGGCTCAGCTTGTTTTATAACTTGATCAATTCGTATTCTGAGCACACATAAGCTTTCTAAACATGTTATAAGTGATTTTTCTAGGTTCTATGAGTTCTTGCTTTCACTAAAACACTTATGGGTTTTTGAGTTGATTCTTTCAAGCAAGTTTCTTTCAAAGGTTAAGGAAGGAGATGTTCTGAGATTGATTTTCATCTTTCAACTTGGTTTGTTCATTCATGTGCATATCATTCACTGGATCATCAGGTGTTTTCTTTCCTTAACTGATTGGTTGTAATTTTGTTTACAAATTTGTGTTGTATTGGCTATTGTAATTTTGATTCTTAAAGCTTGGGACTAGAGAAGGGTTTTAGATTTATGTTCTTTGTCTAGGGTTGATAAAGGGGAGATTCTTGTAAAAGCTTGTAAGAATATTTTTATAATAGTGGAACTCTAACCTAGTGTTGGTTGAAAGAAACTGGATGTAGCTTCATGATTTGAAGTGAACCAATATAAATTGTGTGTGTTCTTATTTCTATTCTCATCTTATTAATTGTCTTTTATTCTTTGAATCACATTCATTGTTCAACAAGATTTGTTTTGATCTATTGAATTCTTGGACTGAGCTATTTGATTGAGTAAAAGGTTTCTTGGTTTTAAAAGTGATAAAGATCCTGAAAACTTTGATTTGAATTTGATTTTAAAATAGGTTCAACCAATTCACCCCCCCTTTTGGTTGTTGTGAAGTATTCCTATTATTTTCACTCTGATGTTTCAATCACATATTCCCCTCTCTTTTTGGTCTTTTTCAGTTGCCCATGTTGTCCATATTCTAAACATGTTGCCATCCAAAATTTTAAAATCTAAATCATCTTATTTCCTTCTTTATAATGCCAATCCTGATTTTCAATCCCTAAGAGTGTTTAGGGTTTCCGTATTTGCGCTAAAGGTACTTGACCCCTCTTCATTCTTAGCTTCCATTTCAAAAACTGCACTCTTTCGTCTCTTTGTTTTGCATCCACCATTCAATGCATTTACCTTGGTCACTCATTTGGCACAAAAGGCTATCTCTTATATAATTTGCAAACAAGAGAGTTCTTAGTCTCAAGACATGTTGTTTTCTATGAGACCATTTTTCCATTTCATACTACCTCCCCTCTTCCTTTTTCTACTAACAATATGTTTACTCTTCCTCTCCCAGTTTTTGATATTGGTTCTGACTTTTCCTCTTTACCGACAACTGTTTCAGAAACAACTTCTGCAAAAGTTCCATTCTTGTCTCTACCTCCGACACAAATCTTGTTTCTGCTCCTATTAATTCAGGTCCTACTAGAATATATACCAGAATCAAACATCCACACACTTATTTGAGGGATAATCAGTGTAACGTTTTACATACTCTTAATACTGCACATTCATCTTTAGGGATACCTTTTCCCCTTTCCCAATTTACTTCCTTTCATCATTTATCATCACCACATGTAGCATATTTACTATCCTTGTCCACTGTTTATGAACCTCATACATATGCACAAGCTATGAAATATCATTGTTTGCAAGAAGCAATGAATAAATAAATTGAAGCTTTACAAAACAATAACACATGGATCCTAACTAAATTAACTCCTGATAAGAAACCTATTGGTTGCAAATGGATTTATAAGATCAAAAGGAAATCCGATGGTAGCATTGAAAAATTTAAGGCCAGCTTGGTCGCCAAACGATACACTCAATTAAAGGGTGTGGATTATAGTGACACTTTTTCACCTGTTGTAAAGCTCACTATTGTTCGACTTGTGCTTGCCTTAACTGCTACAAAACATTGGCATTTACATCAAATAGATGTTAATAATGTTTTGCTACATGGAGATTTGATAGAAGATGTTTACATGAAAGTTCCTCCTAGGTTTACAACTCCTAATTCTGGACTAGTTTGCAAGTTGCAGAAATATTTATATGGATTAAAACAAGCAAGTAGGCAATGGAATGCTAAGCTTACTACGGCCCTAATTTCTTTGGGTTTCCATCAATCTTCTTTTGATTATTCTCTGTTTGTGGAGTCAGAATTCTAATATTACCATTCTCCTAGTTTATGTTGATGATGTAGTTTTGACTGGTAACCATCTTGAAGAAATTAATTTTGTCAAAAGTTTTTTGTACCAGAAGTTTAAGATCAAGGATCTAGGAGAACTTAAATTATTTCTTGGCTTGGTGGTGGCTTGATCCAAGTCTGGAATTGTTCTATCTCAGCGCAAATACGCCTTGGAGTTAATCACAGATGCTGGCTTGTTAGGCTGCAATCCCATTTCGTTTCCCATGGTACCTAATTCCAAAATTTATGCTAGAGTTGGTGTTCTCTTATCTGATCCAGCAAGTTATCGAAGACTTATTGGCAGGCTGATATATTTGACTAATACCAGACCCGATTTATGCTTTGTTGTGCATAAATTGAGTCAATATTTGTCCAATTCGACATAGTCACATATGGATGCAACTCGACACATTCTGAAATACATCAAAGGTTGTCCAGGGAAAGGTTTTTTTTTCTCTTCAGCTAATGACTTCAAGCTTCGAGGTTTTAGTGATTTAGATTGAGTAGCTTGCCCAAAAAAAAGGAAATCTATTACTGATTTTTCCATCTTCTTTGGTTCCTCTCTTGTGTCTTGGAAATCAAAGAAGCAACCTACAATTTCTCAATCATCATCAGAGGCAAAGGATCAGGCCTTGACAATCACTACCTATGAACTTCAATGGTTAAGCTATTTACTCGCTGATATGCATCAAGAAACTTTTCTGCCGATTACTCTATATTGTGACAACAAATTTGCCATCAAAATCCAATGTTTCATGAGTGCACTAAGCATATAGAAATCGATTGTCATCTAATTCGAGACAAAGTACAAAATGGAACCATTCATCTCATGCTCATTGCTTCTAAGGATCAGTTGGCTGATTTACATACTAAAGCCCTCTCTTTTCCTGTTTTTTCTTCCCTGTTGTTCAAGCTAAGCATGATTGATATTCATGGTCCAACTCGAGGGGGACTGTTAATATATTTCATTCGTTGTAATATGATGTTAATAGGTTTTAATACAATTGTTAGTTAGTTTTAAGTACAACTGTTAGCATAACTGTCATCTTCTTATTTGTATATATATTCTTATCTTATTGATGAATACATTAGAGGAATTCATTTTACCAATTCATTATATTAACAGTAGTCTCATCAGGTAATAAGACTACCATCTTATTTGGCCCATGTGGTAATATGTAGTGCACAATGTGATGCGGCACAACCTAGACAAATTCAAAAGGAAAGACCTCGATAGTGTATTTGCATTGAAGTACAAATAAAATTAGCAGATTAAAGTATATTTAAATTTATTGTATGCATCAACAAATCATTAAATGAATGAATGCAAATTTTTACCAGTTTTTCCATTCAACTAGCCATTTCCTCAGTAGCTCTTTCTTGCCAAAGTAATTCTTCATCTAATTCATTTTCTTCATCGTCCTCGTCTATTGTTTTGATAATCTCCTTATTAAAATAGCCGCTGCGTAAGTACTAAAACTTCGTAATAACCGTTTTTGCAATATTGTGATATTGTTTTATTGCATTTAGACCATTTGTTATTCTAGCCCTAAGACCCATTGATTGTATCTGGCAAGTGAAAAATCCACCTTCGACACCATTAATAAATATCGTGGTTTCAATTCGAATCTCCAACGTCAGAAAAAATGGGCAGGAATTGTAACTGCCAAAAATCAGAGTACTCATAAATTGGAATGATAATTTCTTTTTCATTCTTTCATCTATTTCTTCATTCACTCCTTCATATTTCACCTCTTAAATGAGGTATATTTATAAAAATAATGTTAACAGCCTGAGCACAATATTAGGAAATAATAATTCAAACTTATTCTTATCTAGACTATTTTAACAACATGTTCTTATCTAAGAGAAATAATAATTCAAATTCAAATTATATTTTCAACAATAACATATTCATTTAAAAAATAAATGAGAAATTATTATTTTAACATATGATAAAAAAAATATTCAATATAAAAATTATACTCTATCAACATGTGCAACACATTTAAAGCGCATGTAGGGTTGCATTTCACTGTTGTTATCAAGTATAGGTCTATTTGGATAAATTTCTCTAGAAGCACTTCTATAAGAAGTATAAAATGAAAAGAGTTTTTTCATAAGCAAAAACAAGCTCTCCATTAGCTAATTTTTAGAAGCTCACCAATATAATTTCTCTTAAAGATGAGATCACGGACTTGTTTGGGTGTAAGCTTCTATATAAGCACTTCTAGAAGAAGAAATTAAGAAGAAAAAAATGAAATGAGCTTCTCCATAAGCTAAAATAAGTTTTCCATTAGCTAATTTGTAGATGTCATCTCATCTTTTAGAGAAACTATATTGATGAACTTCTAAAAATTAGCTAATGAAGAGCTTATTTTTGCTTATGGAAAAATCTATCTCATTTTTTCTTCTTATTTTCTTTTTTTAGAAGTGCTTCTAGAGAAGTTTACCCAAACAGGCCCATCATCTACATATTAGCTAATGAAAAACTCATTTTACCTTATGAAAAACTCATTTCATTTTTTTCTTCTTACTTTCTTCTTCTAGAAGTGCTTCTAAGAAGCTTACACCCAAACAAGTCCATAAATGAAATTAATATTGAATGTTAGTTGCTATAATTTTCTATAACAAAAAATATTCTAACACTACCAGCAAATTAAAAAAACAACATTCAGAATAGTGGCATTATGGGTTTCTTGCGTAAGAGATGGCTGGAGAGAAGCAACCAAGGTTATGGAAGTAGGAACACTAACGATGCCTGGTAGCTCATTAGTTATATTTTTAAATATATTTTATATTTTTAAATGAAGACTATTTTTAATTTAAAAATAATTAATATATAAAGTATTGTAGATTAAATTTTATAAATATATTATTTTAAATTTAAATCTTATAAATGAGAAGAAATGCAAATTTTACATCCTTGAAAGTTTATTGTGCACAATTATCTGTATCGTGGGATTAAAGGACACGTGCCTTACATGATATTTGAGGCGGTTAAATAGTGGGTCATTGATCTAACCGGTGGATCAGTAATTGGCCTTGTTTAGTCCGGTCTATATTAAAAAAATTCAAAATTATATTATATATACGTATATAACTAACATTATTTGATGAAGAAAAATCCATCCATAATTTCATACTTAAAAATCTAAAATAACAATTGAAGTATTAAAGTTGATAATACAAGTAAAAGTGTATTAATAATAAAAAAGAGAGTAAATAGCAACTACCTAAATTAAAACACAAATCCAATTTTTAACAAATAAAATGAGTCAAAAGTCCAAAAACTGTAGAAAGCAAAAATAGGGGTATAAAAAGCAATTTTGTGGATCTAGCTGGCCCAAGTAAGCAAAAACCTAATAGCAAGATATATATACTCTTCTTTTAGCGCATTCTTCAATTCTGCTTCTTCCTTGGTGGCTGCGCAGGCGCTTCTTCATTTATTCATCCTTGGTGGCTGCACAACCTGCGCTTCTTCATTTCATGGTTGTGCTTCTTCATTTCTTCTTCTTAGTGGTTGCGTTTCTTCATTTCTTCTTCTTGGTGGCTGTGCCTTCTTCATTTCTTCTTCTTGGCTGCGCCTCTTCTTCTTCGCTTTTCACCGGTCCGGGTTCCAAAAACCGGTCAGGTCGCTGGATCCTCAGAAAACTGGTTGGGTTTCACCGGACAAAACCAGGTCAGGTGTATGGCTGGTTCAATCCCCAAATCGGCCTGAGGATAGCATCGATTCCCGATCCAACTGGCTGGGTTGGACGGTTTTCATAACACTGGATGAGGTTACTTGGTAGAATTAGTTCTAAAGAAAAGGAATGCCAACAAAATAAATTATTTACCATGTAAAATAATAAATACGAGATTAATTTAAATGCTTAAAAAAGGTGTTTAACAAATAATTCAAAAAGGTGTATAACCATTGAAGGGGATTGGATATTAATTTTTATTTTATTTACAAATATTTAAATATGTAAATTATAAAAAGTAAATAATTATTTTATATAATAATTTGTTACTTTTACACAAAAAAATTAAAATTGTTTTGTATTTTAAATGATAAAACTAGCAAACACGTTTTTATAATTCGTGTAGTTCATTTTTGAAGTTTATAAAGATTTTTTGTCTCAAAAGCACAATAACAATCAAATATATATGGCCATAATAATCTCATAATTAAAAAAAAAAACTCATAAAAACTCATCATATTTTTTTTAAAAAAAATATACAAATATGTTTATAATATAATATTTATAGTAATTATTATAATTCAAAGCATTAGCCTACATAAAAAAAATATATATATTAAAAGTCATATGAATGTTATTATTATTAAATCTATTAATCAATAGATATATCTGTTTGGGTTAAAGTAATTTGTAATTTTGTAGGTAAAATAAACGATTAAATATAATAATAAAAATGGATCCATAAGTTTTAAGTCCCTTATAGTTTTATTGATTATTGTTTTAAGTGTATCAAATTTTATAGTGTATTTTACTCATGCGTCATGTAGTTAGGAGTCAACCTAATAAGGCACTAGTTAAGCCACTTTGGCAAGGTATAACACAAATGGACTTCATAACTAAACCCTAAATCATAAATGATATACCTAAGCCATCCACCCTAAAGCTTAATCTGTTAACCATTTATTCACACGAAACCTATACACTAAAGCATATACCCTACCTAAACGATATGGACTTGAGTTACATATAGATGGAATAAACTATCTTAGGAATCAAGAGGGAGTCTAGCATACACTTTTAACTTGTAACATTTGCCCATGTGTAGGTTAAGTTTTAATTTTCATGAACTACATTTTAAAGTAAAAATTTAAGTCAGTTAGTTTGAGTAAAACTAAGTTCAATTCAATTGTATTAATGAAAAAAAAATTAAGAGAAAAGATTCGACTAAAATTGTCAATCAGATTCAAAACAGAAACAAAATATAAAAAATTAACAACTAATGTTTTTAAAGACAATACTTCAAGTGATACTATTTAAAGTCCTATCAAAGTAATTATTTATAATTTATTTCCCTTATGAAACTAATTGGAACTTTTAGTAAAGTTTTTCTTCCTAATTACTTCTCCTTTTGTTATGCCTTCAGATATTGATATTGATACATGAAAACTTCATGTTACAAATTTATATTTGAACCTTGCAACAAAATAATTAAATATAAAGGGGAAATAACATAGTTTTCATACATAATAATAAAAAGTACCATAGTATTGTGTCACATGAAAATAAAATGTAATTACAACTCATAAATGTCTGAAAGTAAGTGTAACATATAAATTTGTAACAAATATGACTATATGAACCTATGTACACCTAACTCTAAAATGGATATATCCAAAAGAAAACCTAAGTCTTAGAGTAGACATCTACCCAATCCAAGGTACCAAATCGTATCTAAGACGAATCCTCAGAAGTATCATTCTCATCCTATTTAGATGAAGGCTCTAACTGCCAAAACATTTAGTTGTACTCCTCTATATCCGCAAGCATGAGATCATCACAGTCTCCTCTGATATCGATACCTGAAAGTTGTTGGATGTAGGGGTGAGTCCTCTGCTCCTCAAAATCCACAAACAACACACAAAGCATACAACTTACATAACCATTACATATGATTTTCTGGGCAAACAACATTCTCGATGCCCTAGAGCGCATAACTATCACACTTGACATAAATGACTATAGTACTTAACACCATTGACTATCACTCTTGACACAGTCAAATACTACACTTGACATAATTGATAATCACACTAGACATAACTGACTGCTACACTCGACACATAACAGGGCTCAAGAATGCCACCAAGTCTCCAAGTATTGGTGGTGTTACACAACCATATGGATGACAGTTGGGAGTGATCGCCATATACGAGTACAACATACACTAATCCCCAAGCTCCCAACTCCAAAAAGTATAGTCTCATTGCTCGTCAAGACTAGCAAAGTGAGGTTTGTGAGTTCCCCGCACCAAATGTCAGATAGTCACCACTCGCTAATTCTCCCAGGTTCTTTGAACCTCTCCGCCCACTACACCCAAATGTACCCTTTAAATCATCAATTTCTCAACATAAATCTCACCATCTCACAAATAGAACATAACCACAGACCCTATCATCTCACAGATGGATCATAATCATATACCTCACCATCTCATAGATAGAATCTAACCATAACCACACCATCTCAAAGATGAAACCTAATAACAAAACATGTCATCTCACAAATAGGATGAAACTAACAATTCCTTACTCTTCCTTCAAGCCGCATTGCATGTGTAGCTCTTATATTGTGTACATCACACAGAACAAACATTCATACACACAGAGAGAGACGGGCTGAAGCCTATGTACTACTCTCAAGGAACCATTCTAGGTCCCTTAAGAGATAGAAATCACTTTTCACACAAATCTACCAAAAATTTGGTAGCATAACGACTATATTTACAACATCCCAAATTTTATAACAAGAAATTTGTCGAGGGTCGGACACCCTTGGACTCAGATCAAAGTGCGTACAGGTAAATATCAATCTATTGCATAAATATAAATCATAAGCAATAATAAAATTTCATCGTTCATTCATATATTAGCAATCACACTAAAAGACAATATATTCACTTAAAGCATAACAATAGTCATTGGACATGCATACAATCAATCTCAACATTGAACATGACATTCACCTTATATCTTAACAATCATATTAACTATATCCATAACATTTTGAGGCATAACAGTAGCCATCAAAGAACAACTGCAATTAATTTTAGCATTGATATTACAATCCACAAACATTACATACAACATCAAATTACAAATTAGAGAACTAATACAAGTTGGTTCTCCTGGGTTTATTAATTTTGTTTGTCTTAGCTTACAAGTTCACAATGGATCCTAGAGCAATTCTCAAGGCTCCCTGACACTAAATCCATTTTTAGTCTTAGAAATACCAAACTAAGTCATTTATGCCCAATATCAAGTTGCTGCCATGTTCGAAAAGGTTCACTCTTAAACTTGTCTTCAAATTTCTAAGGTGTTTCAGAAATAAGTTTTTCACAAATCTTAAATGCTATCCTACATTTTCCCACCTAATAAAACCATTGTTGAGGTAAAAACTTTAAGAAAATATTCCATACAACTTTCATTGCCAGATTATTTTCGTGACAGATTTTATCCGGCAAAATGTTCTAAAACTTGTTTTATTCATAACTTTTGCTAGAAAACTCCGATTTGAGTGAAATTTAAGGCTAACCCTATGTTTTTAACACTCAAAGAACACATTTTAAACCTTAAGACTTCTAGAAAAACAACATATCATCCAGTTCCAGTCATGGAAGCAGATACAAAATTTCAAACATCACAACATGTAATGAAGCCTAGCTTTCAAAGACAACAGGATTAGGGTTTAAGAAGTGAAAAAGACTCCCCTTACCTTAAATGAAGCTTCCAAGAAATGATCATGGAAAAAAAGTTCAGACCTTGAAGTCTCAAGCTTCAAAAGATGAAAAACAAATTTTGGAACCAAACACAAAGGCTTTGCACAAATATGATGAAGAAATGAGTATAAAAGAAGAGATTTAAGAGCTTCTTACCAAAGCTTTGAGAGAAGGAGTCTCAAGACACTATAGAGCTTGGAAGAAGATGAAAATGGTGGTCTCTTCCTCCTTTAAGGTCTCATGCAAGAAGTAGAAATGAAGGCTCATCAAGTTTTGGTTTTTGGAGAGGAAATGGTGAGAAATGATGAAAAGTGATGCAAAGCTACACCTAATGCTATTGATAAGCTCACTTGACAAGATTGAATGACCATTTGATGGCCATGTTGGACATGCAATAAGTAGGTAGTTTTGCTTTTGAATTTTTAACCATAAATGGACAAAGTAGGCATAGGCAAAAGTGGTAAAAATTGTTTTGCTAAAACTGGTAAATCTTATCCTAATATTCTAGATTAGTGTGCTAACCTCCCTTGGGATATGTGTACTCAGAGTGAACCGTGCATAAAGTTCACTCACACAGAGACAAATTACACTAAGACTCAATGCACTGTGCAATTCTTGCACAGATGGAAATCTAGCTCAAGCAGTTTCTATTTCTCAGTCAAGCTTTACTAAACCAATCACATACACATATATGTACATAGCACAAAATTTTGTGATTAAAAACACATAACTACTGAAATTAAATTCATACATGCACAAATGACACATTACAAAGTTTTCTTTGTCAGTCTGGGTTGTATTTTTCAGGGTGTTACAACTTTAACTTATTTTAATTATTCTGCAACATATAATTAGACACTTTAAATTAGTCACCAGCTAATTAAACTAAAATTCTATTTTTTAAACTAGTTGTATAGTCATTTACATAAATGTCCTCCACTTTAAACTCTTATGACTTAATTATCCCTTTTCTAATTTTATGAAATCTAGATCACCATTAATCAACCTTAATTATCCCCACTTAATTTCTAACCTTACTTACATTAATTACTAATTTTCTTCTTTCAAGCTTTTAATTTTTATTTCTAGACCAAAATTCAATTATTAACATCTAGACCATCAACGAGTTGACCATTATTAACATCCCTAATTTTTTACTTCTCAGCGGCCCACACTCTATGGTACTTCACACAGTGGCATTTCACTCAACATCCTTGTTAGTCAAAGCCTTTCACCAGTCCGAACCCTTCATAAGTAGCCTTTTCCAAGACTTCAAAAATCAGCTATGCATGCTTTCAAGATCAATGACTGATCTCACAAATCAACACAAGACTTTTCAGCATGTTTTGTCGTCACTCACACGTTTTTCAAGAAACTTCTTAAAAGGTCACTCATCCATAACTACTCTAAGGCAAACACACTTAACTATGGAGTTCTTAAGTGATGGGATACCGAAAAGTATAAGTATCTTGTTGGTATAGGTAGACCAATTAATTTCTTTAAATCATCCTCAACTACATAGTCTCAGACCTGTAGAACCTCTAGATCCCTCTCATTCTGGTGTGATTCAATCTAGGTGTTACGTGCCCACTAGCTACCGCCTATTTGGTCCTCAAACCATACCATACTTGGAGAGAGGTATACTCTGATACCATTTGTAACATCCCTCCCTGATTTTCAACTTCTCAACGGTTGGCACTCTTTGGTACTTCACATGATTGCACTTCACTCAACATCCTTGTTGATCAATTTCCTTTACCGGTCAGAACCCTCTTTAGGTGCCCCTTTCCAAGACCTCGAAAATCAACTATACCTGCTTTCAGGATCAATGATTGACCCCACAAATTAACACAAGACTTTTCAATGTGTTTTGTCCTCACTCACATGCTTTTCAGGAAACTTTTAAGAAGGTCACTCTCCATAACTACTCCAATTCAAATACGCTTAACAATGAAGTTCTTAAGTGATGGACTACCAAAAAGTATATGCATCTTGTTGGTATAGGTAAACCAATTAATTCCTTTAAGTCATCATGATGTATTCTAATGCCAACAAAGAATTTCCAATGAATATAAATTATGGACCACATGCTCTTTTTTTGGTACAACTCTTTCATACAATTGTTGTCCAAACCAAATTCAACAACCATTTCACCCCATAGGTTTAAAAATTTTGTAACATCATGGTCACCCAACATTAGGCATGGCAACATGGTAGGACGGGAGCGGGTATTGCATTTCCCACCCTCACCCCCGACTTTGTAACTGATCCCTAACCCCACCCCCGATCCCTGTCTCTGTTGAGGGTCAGGTTTCCCTGCCCTGCCCTCGCTAGTATTGATTATAGTTATAAAAAATAGATAAATACCGTAACTTTTGTTATTGAAAAATGGGGCGAAAAAGCTAGTTACATAACCAAAAATAACAATAACAAAGCCAAATTCAAATAATGGGATCATAATTTAAAAAATTACAAAATCAAATCAATCAATTCAATTAAAATCATAAAATCTAGGCATTGCATAAGGAATTAAGGACGTACATATTAATTTCTCCCAAAATACAGTATCATCTAAATATATATTGTCCTAAAAATAAGTAGCATATCATGATTTTGTTTAGCAAAAAATAGAGATACTAATATACTGGCTATCCTTCAAGTTCTAATTTAATAGTTGTCCTTCGAGTTCTAATTCAATAAAAAGAGAAAACTTAAACAGGTTCCATTCCTTCAAATTACATAATAATAAAAAAAGAAACAACTTAAATTATCCAGCAAATAAATCTTGATCATTCCTCCGAATTAGTGACACCAACACCCATTATTTAACCTTCATAAAAGAAGAAGAACAATTAGAACAAAAGCTTATATTATATAATAATGAAAACTGAAATTCAGAACATTGTTTACCTTTTTCATCTGAAATCATTTCATTCATTAAAGTAGCACAATTAGCAACGACATTATAGCTCGTAGAACCTATAAAAATACATTATAAGTATTAGTTTGTTGAATAAACACAAATATCAATTTAACAATTTATATGAATAAAACTTTACCAGTATTTTCAACACTCCACAACTAACTACTAGCACACATTAAAGCCTCTAAAATAGTCTATTGAAGTCAACTACGATGTTGACTTAATATTTGACCACCGGTGCTAAATGCATATTCTGAAGCTACAGTAGATACCGGAATAGCTAATATATCCTTAGCAATTGCTTGAAGTGTTAGATACTTAACACCTTAAACTTCCACCACATGAAAATATCAAAATCAACAGCTCTTGGTAAAACTTATTCTTCTAAATAGTGGTCAAACTCTAATTTAACATAAAAACTTCTAGCCCTTTTTTCCCTTATAATAAATCTATCATACTCGGTTAGTGCATCACCAACAACTTCACTACCAGTAACATCACCAACATTACTACCAAATTTTTTTTTTCATTTTCATTTGGTAATCATAAACTAAGTCATAACACAATTGTTGAATGCATGTTACTTGATTAAAAAAGTCGTCTTCATACAATTTTTCATAATAATACTAACGCAACACCATCTTGTACCTAGGATCCAAAACAGTGGCAACTCCCATCACATTATGAATCACACCCCAATATTTATCAAAATTGATCATATTTTTTGTCATTTGTTGAATCATTGGGTTAGAAGAGGTAATCGATTGCTTGATTTCCAAATTAATCTCACATATATTTGAAAAATACAAATTAGCAGTTGGATGTTTAGTAGAAGAAAATAATTCAGTGATAGTATTCAATCTCCCACACAACATCCTTTGCAGACTGCCATTGTAAAGTACTTGGCAAACAAGTATATTGAGACTCTCATTGCTTTAATCGAAAAAATACATCCTCATATCCTATGGCAATTTCAAGCATTTTGTAAGTTGAGTTCCACCCAGTTGGACAATCTAAGGTCAAATTCTTAGTGTAAGGGATTCTCAATTGTTTAGTTGTTTCCTCAAAATTTTCCTTCCTCGTAGGTGTTATTGTACAATATGTCACACTATCCTGAATCTTTTCTACACCTTCTTTCACCACTTCCAACCCATCTTTTACTATCAAATTAAGGACGTGTGAACAACAACGCATGTGAAGTAAATACTCATCCCTAAGCAAACTACCTAAGTGCAATTTATCCTTAATTTTATCAATCATAGTATCATTTGTGGTACAATTATCTAGAGTGATAGTGGACAACTTTGTGTCAATATTCCAATCCATCAAACAGTCAGTCAATACATTGCAAAGCCTATCACTTGTATGAGGAACAAGAATATAAATAAACCTAACATAAAAATAGAGATATAATATAAAAAATAGCCAAAAACAGAGAGATATAATATAATCATATTCAATCATTTTATAAAATATAAAGGCCTAATAATACAAAAAGTTCAAATCATTTTATTACCTCAAAATCTAACTTTGTAAGTTCCAACAACCATCAACATAATGAGTTGTAATAGTCATATACCCCCTCTTCTGATTGATTGAAGTCCACATGTTTGATGTAATGGTCACTCTTCCATCAAGACTATCCAATAACTTCAAAGATATTACTCGTTCATTCTTATAGATTTTCATTATCTCTTTCTTAATTGTGTCTCTAGTAGGAACCTGAAACACAAGTTGAAGGGCAGCATAGTATCTCCTAAAGCCAAGGTGATCCACAATTGATAGTGGAAACTCATGCATAATAATTGTTTTTGATAGCTCTCTCCTTGCACATTCTGCATCATAAGTTCTCGCACTCAACTCTTGCTTTCCTTACACGACCTAAGGTGTAAGAAATGTTTGGTCATTCATCTCTCTCATAAAAAAGCTTGTACTAAATACAAATTTCATTATGTTGTCACAAATGCTTGGTTCCATTTTTTTATTTTCCACCAAGAAGTTTCTTACAATACTTGCATTTAGCCTTGTCCACACCATTGGCTTTAATTTTTTGAAAATGCTGCGAAATCTTACTTTTCAACTTACATATTCCTCCTTGTGTCTCCACATTACTAACTTCATCTTCATGAGATAAAGGAGTAGGATCAACATTAATAGGTGAAGGAGAAGGAGTATGATCAACTTGAATAGGTAATGGAGTCTGAACAATTGGTGAAAGAGTTTGATCGTTTGGTGAAGGTGAAATAGTTTGATCAATTGATGAAGGAATAAGACAAATTCCTTCTGATGAAAAACAAATATCTTCCATTACTTTCATGAAAAAGAAAAAGAAAACGTTGATCAATTGCTTTATCTTTCATTACACACTCCCAAGCCTCACAAAGATCTAAAAAATAGAAATATTTTATTGGACAACAATTTGGATCCCAAAATATTAGATTTTTGTGTTAAATAAGGTGTCTTTAGTTATGGTGTGATAGTACTAGAGATTGTAAGTGGGAAGAAAAACAAAGAATTTTCAGACCTAGAATATATATTATAATAATCTTCTTGGAGATGTAAGCATATTGATCTGTGCTAATTAGTATAAACTTATTTCACCCAACTAATTTCATTCTAGTAATTCTTAAAATGGAAAAAAGCAAGCAGAAAAATTAAAATGGAAAAAATGGAAACATGATTTGGGGTAACAGGTAAATTATACGAGGTTTATAGGGTGTGGCGTTCACTTAGGCCGGCATTTCCTAAAACTGCAAACATAAGCTACCTAAACATGATTCGGGTGATGGTTAACTTGAAAGATCTCCTAGGTGCAGAAAAATGTTTTCGAGAATGGGAATGTGGCTGGCCCACTTATGTTATTCAATAATGATAACTTCATATACAACTTTCAAGTTTTCAATTAAAGAAGCAATTTTTCTTATTTTTGGATAAAATAATGTATAAATAGAAAGAAGGTAAATAGGGTAAGGTATACGAAATCCTAGTAATCATTATTGAGTCACAATTACAACCAAGAGAAAAAAAATTAAATGGACAAACACCAAAATATAAATATAGAAAGAATTGAGGGGAAGGAATAAGTTCAAGTTAAGCTATCCTTAGTGAACTTTATTTCTAAATGGGACATCAAGAAAAACAACTACCTTGGCCAACATTACCAGCAGCTATAAGGGTACACTGACTCAATTATAGTTGTTGCTAAGATCAAATACAGTCCAACCATATCGATGTTGGAGATTGGGTCGTCACAAATTGCATATAATCATTGTAGATTTTATAGATGCATATTTTAACTAGAAAAATTGCTTATCAGAGATAGAAGATTTATATTACAGATTCATCATGCAAACCTTTACAGAAAACTTGTGCTACTTTTAGGGGGAGAGTGATGCCTATTAGTTTTATGATCTGTTAGTGAGGAGTTAGGCAGGTAGGTAGATTACTAGGCTTATGAAATAAGACATGTTATAAATAAGAAAAGGGGTTGAGACTTGAGAGGGACAAATATCTTATAATTTGTAAGAGAATTGTAGCAAGCAACAATTACATGGTAGTCAAGAATCATCATATTCACAGTCAATAGTTATAGAGTTCTTTGCTATTTTCCCAGCAAAAATGACCATATAAATTGGATTTATAAAATTTAAAATAAAAAATAAGAAGAAGAATCCAACAACAGTAGACAAATTAATAAACAAACAAAAGGAAAAGAATAGAAGAAGGAACTCACTATGAGAAGTATGGGAAGATTGAAGAGGCTTGACTAGCAGCTATCGACATGAAACAGAGGTGAAGATGAACATGATTTGAAGATGAACTTGATGAGCAGCTAGTGTCGGTGACGGAAGGGAGGATAGATGATTGAGGGAAGGCATGACGCAGTCGCAGTCTTGCAGATAGGTATTTAGGTTTTAGGAATATTTATGTGTAGGATTTTTTACTTTTTTAAAATGTTATTTCTTATGCGGCAGGTTCGAGTTCAGGGCGAATATCAATAATCTCATCCCCACCCCCACCCCCGCTTTTGGTTATCAGGAAGAACCCGACCCCAGATCCAGTCAATGCAGTTTTTCCCTGTCAAAGTCGAGGCGGGTTCGGTTCGATCCACATAGGGTCACATTCTGCTACCATGCCTAACCAACATACATCTTTTAAGTTTGGGCAAAAAATCAAGAATATTGACATTACTTGTTGCATTACACAAGATGTCATGAACAGAACTTGTGATACGCATTGGGAAAAACTTTCTTTATTGCATTCTTCATGGCAAGATCACCATCACTAATTACACAATGAGTCTTTCCTTTCATGGCATCCACAAATTGCTCCAACAACAAAACATATGTCTCTTCAGTTTCATTAGTAACAAGACCGGTAGCAAAGACTTTGGTTTGATTGTGATGATTAACTCCAAAGAAAACCACTAATAGATATTTATGCTTCCTATATGTAGCATCAAAAGCTACCACATCACCAAAAACTTGAAAATTCATATCGGTATCAAGAACTTCACAAAAATAATTCACTGATCATATAGCATCAGAAGCTTGTTGTTGTCTTTGTTTAATTTCTTGGTTGTAGATATCTTTTTAGACAAATCCCACCTTGTGATATCCACCATAATTGTTTGCAAATGAAGCATACATCAATGGGGGTCTAATTCCAACCTTATTGAAATTTCTTATTTGCATAATATCACTTGTGCTCAATTTCCTGTGACCAGGTAACATTGCACAATCCATTTCATCCAACATTTCATGGTTGTGGTCAAAGTCAACATATGTAACATACCAACGCCTGTTTCTGAAGTTAACGTGAACATGAAACCTAACATTACAACCACACCTTGTATCATTTTTTTCCTCATGCTTCCTAGTTTCCAATGTCAAACCACTATCATTTCTATATCCGGCATGAGAGCAAATAAAAGTTTGTTGAAATGTTACCCCCATAATGTTTCTCACAACATTACTTTTACGGACAAAGAAACCATTATTTCTAGCATACCAAACGTAGAATTGGTAAGCACATTCATGAAGAAAAAAAATCTAACCTTGCAAAATCTTCACAACACAGATTTCCTATGTCAATATTGTAAACGTCATCCCTTCCATTTATCACTATTTCATCTTCTATTGTGTCAAATTTAACACCTCCATCCAGTGTATTATCAAATTCCATGTCCATATATTCAACATCATCATCATCTACATCAACATTACTCACACTACTCTCATTGTCATAGTCCCACCCCTACAAAGAAAAAAACAACCACACAATCAATTATTTACACATATCAACTATTTACACACATAGATACCCAAATACAAACCTGTTACTCCATTCGTTCACTCAGAAACCTTAAGTAACAATATTCTTGGTCCAAGTAGATTCCTACACCAATATTAAAAAAAATTGTTCAAAATGTGTCTAAACACAAACAACATATATGCATAATTAAATACATTTCATATAGAACACATTTGACCAACCATTAAAAGCTTCTGCAAATGGACTCATAACAATACTCATACCAATACCAAAATCAATCAAATAAAGTTGTAAAAAACGCAACGATCAATAAAAACATCCTAAACAAAAGAGACGTTCAATCTTATTTCTACAACCAATTGATTGACCCCTTTTCTTCAAAAAAAAATGAACATATGTTCACCAAGATAGTGTTGGGAGGAAGACCCTTCTCCACCAATGAACAGGGAGTCACAACAGACTCAACCCTCAAACAATCAAAACAGAGTAATGCGAAAATGTGAACGATCAAAATGCGAGAAAGAACAGGAGATAAGAACACAATCAAAATAGCTTTACATGGGAGAAAACCTTCTTCAACACGAAGAGAAAAACCCATGGGACCTAGTTCAGAAACAATCCACTATTATCAATAACGGTTACAAACAACCTCAACAGCCTTTCCCTGGAGACACTCAACCTCAACAACAATGGCGGCACACTCTCAACGAGGGTTGCTCACTCAACCCCTCGGAGACACTCTCATAGAAGAAGCTCTCTCCTCTCTCTGCGCTCAAACAAGAATTTTCTCCATCCTCTGGTTTCTAAATCCTACCGCCTCCATCTATAAAAGTCGTATTTATAGAGAGGAATTAGATTTAGGGATTTCAGCACCCTAAACTGGAATGGGCCGAGGTCAAGCCCTCGGGAATTGGGCCCAAGTCAACAAATCTCTTTTTCAACACATTGGGATTTGGACCAAGCATTAAAACGGAAATATCCAACAGATAGACAAAATAACATGTCAAATAACGCAACAATAGAACAATGATACTTACTAGTGTCGATTTTTCCCTCAATCTCTGCCTTTGTCAACAATATAGCAAAAATCCAAACTCAAATGGTCCACACCTTGGATGAGAGAGACCCCTCATCGACCGATGACAGCCTTAACCTGATGACAAATGGATACGGCAGCAAAACCCCTCCACGACGATACCGGCTATGAGATGAAGGAAAATGAAAATGATAGTGGGATGAAGGTAGAGGAAATTAGGTCATCAAAACCATCTATATGACCATGTCCTCAAAATATTGGTTTTTTTCACATGTGTAATTAAAATATAGATACATAAATATTAAAAAACCAATTATAACAAAAATCCACAGCCGCTCATTTTTCCGCCCCACATTCAACGGTCCAAATTACTTGTGCATGGTGACAAAGTTCTTTTGACTTCTGCATACTAGCAGCCATCATGAAATAAAGGTTAAGCATTTTATGTTCGCAGCTCTTTCACATAAAACAATCAACAAGCTTCCTCTAGCACGTTTCCTACCCTTCCTCTTTGTCTCCCTCAGCTCCTTGTTTCATTTACAAAGCATGTTGAATCAACCTCCCTTGAATCCCATTTGCAAAGCTAGTTCTACTGACCTATGTAGCTCATCCATTCAGCATGCATGTGAGTCCATTAAGTTCCATTGTTTTCATTTTTTGTTATCAATGTTTTTAAAATTATGTTTATAGATATATAATTTTATTATAAAACCCCATCCGCCCATTCATTGCAAGCTTGGTCACGATGTGTGACTATCTAAGTTTCATTACGCAAACTTTATAATAATGGTTTGCATTTCTTGAAAGAGATGTGTTTAGATCTTATTAAAATTCTTGTTAATCCAAAATAACTATAATCAAGATGGTTTATCCATTAAAAAAATCCAAGTCAAAATGGACATATTTGTACGAGTGGAAAGACAATGAAATTCACTAAAAACGTTAAGAATTCAAGTTGTACTTTACCACTTCAGTAATATTTAATAACCTTTATACACCCTTTGTGTTGAAGGCTGGTCCAATTTAAATATATTAGCTCTTTTTTGCCTTTAAAAAAAATTTAATGAGTATTTTTAAATCTTATGTGGCAACAAGAAACTCATCAAGAAAAAGTTAAGAATCCAAATTAAATTTTTGTATAAGAGATGCTCTTACAACAACACAAATTTTATTGCACTACTCACCAAGAAAAAGTTACGAATCCAAATTAAATTTTTGTATAAGAGATGCTCTTACAACAACACAAATTTTATTTCACTAAGGTCGACTATAGGGGCACTAAGTAAGGTCGACTATAGGGATTATGTGATTGTACTTGGTTAAAAACTAAATTTTCAATAATGTTATTCATTGTGAAATTCTTTGTATCATTTTCTCTATTATTCTTCCTGATCTTTGCATATAATTAAATTACATCAGTTTTTTTTTTGTTTTTTTTCTTGTTCAATGTCAAATTAATATCTCGCTTATATAAATAAAAAATAATAATATCTTGTCATACATAATCATTTCTTATTCTCTTATGTGATTCTGCAAACTTATATTTTTTTCAAATTGTAATGAACTGCAGAACACAATGAAGACTGTAGCTACAAACAAGTTAATAAAAACTTATATTTGCTTATATAAAAAGCTTATATTAACTTGTTTGACTGTAGCTGAAAACACAATGAAGACTAAAAAGGTTCGAATTGCAACATAACTGCAGAACATAAATTGATGGTGTGCCAATTTCTTTCCTAGCTCAAGAGTCCACATTAAGGGCTGCTGCTAATATTTGACAGCCATGTTGGTCACTTAGATTTCCCTCTACAAAGTTCATGTTCACAAATGCCATTTTTCATTTTATCATTAGGGGGAAACTTCATCTACTGAGTATCACAGACATAAAACTAACCATTGATCTATTAGAACATGCTCATAAAAGTTAAGTAGACTGGTAGATGGAATCGAAATGAAAACTAGGAACACCTTCAACAATTCCTGGTTGAGAATCAAGGAAGTAGAATTATAGATGGAGTTCACCACTGTCAACAATCACAACCTTGCTCTTGGGAGTGCCACTTTGTGTTCCTTCAGCTTCAATATTGTAAACAACATCCAATCCAGAAAGAACTTTACCAAAAACAACATGCCTTCCGTCCAACCTATCAAATAGATGTATATATTAATAGTTAGTAGTTTCTTAATGCATGGCAACAACATTTATGACAAATGAAATGCCAAAGAAACTCATTCTTATATCTAAAGTCACACTGCACAATATGCATAAATGATTACAGGAAATACAGGCCTTCATAAATTGATGTGTGTCATAAGATCATAGCAGAATCAAAGAATTATGCACTACAAATATGCTATAATGAAAAGAGCAAAATAATTTAGTAAGCAGTAGAACATAAGATTTTGATATTTGTTTTCTTCTGCAATAAGTTATTGATCTAGATTTAATTACCAGCTAGTCGTCACAGTTGTAATGAAAAATTGTGAGCCATTGGTGTCAGGACCAGCATTTGCCATTGATAGAAGTCCTGTTCATACATAACATAACAAAAAAGCTTTAATCCCATCATAGATTCATTTTAATTTATGTTCAGCAAACAACTATAAAAGTAAAAGGAGAAAATTGAAGAAAGAATTTTACCTGGTCCAGTATGCTTTAACTCGAAGTTCTCATCAGCAAACTTCTCTCCATAAATTGATTCTCCACCCATACCATTGCCATGTGTAAAATCACCTCCTTGGAGCATAAAGCTAGGAATAATTCTATGGAATGAGCTACCTTTGTAATGGAGAGGCTTGCCACTTTTACCAGTTCCCTTTTCCCCTAATAATTTGGACCAAACAAGAGTAAATGTAAAATTAAGTATCAAGTATATATAATATATTTCAATTTGTAAGATGAACATAGGCACCTTATAAATTCAAGCAGTGAATAGTTATATCCTTATCTAACGTTATTAAGAAAGGGAGGAGGAAATGTTATTAAACTCAAACATCAGAGAAAAGAAACAAGTGAATAAAACATAATCCACCTTCTCTAAGAACTCAATTATGTCCTAATACATCTATAATCAATTTGTTCTCATAAGTACAGCAGTCTAATTACAGGCCAAATGTTACTCATCAGTTCTTACATTGAGTGAATCTATTTATTCACTTATTTCTGTAACACAGCTGAAGATGAAACCCAATACAAGGATTGAAACAAGTTCTCTGATTATATGAAAATAACAATGCATAGAAGCAGAAGAAACACGCTCACCTGTGCAAAGAGCTCGAAAGTTTTCTGCAGAAAGGGAAATCAAAACAATGCTTCAGTTAATGCTAACAATGACAATTACTAAGAATTAAAATAGAGATTCTGAAAATCCAACCTGCAGTTTTTGGAACAGCCTTTCCAAAAAGACCCATCACAATACGACCTGGAAAGTCAATTATCACAGCAAAAATACCAAAGGTCAAATTTTGATACCCAAAATTCCAGGTAAAAGGAGTAATGAAACACCGACTTATCTATCAACTATAGTAGAAGTGGACTATTTACCCTAGGTGAATTTTACTTGTAATTTTTAGTAGCCATTCTGGGAGGGTTTTACCTAACCACCATCCCCAGCCTGAGGGTTAATCTTACAGCTTTATTTATGAAAACAGAATACCTGATCAAGCACAAAAAATAAACTACACCTCTAACAAAATGGCAATGTTGCTCCCCTATCAACTTCCCAGCAGAGATAAGTTCACCTAGATTCTACCTAAAAATTTTACAGATACAGGGAAATAGGGAATTCTGATAATTTAGGATTGCTATAAGGATTCATTAATTCATTAATAAGAAAGAATCTACTCTCTCACACACACACACACACTTCCACTCACATCACCACAAAATCCCAAGTCACTTCCATGAACCAAATATCAAACTTTTGAAACCAATATTTTAGCTATTATGAATCACACTATTCCTGCCATCATAGGTGGATTGTTGGTTAAATGAGTTTTAATACTTGGTTATGGGAAACGATTTATGTGAAATAAAACATTACTCCCTTTTTTTTTGCTGACCATAATATTGGTACAAAGTAGCCTCCGCCAAAAGCAGTGACTGATCTTCATCCGGAACACCGACTTATCTATCAACAAGGTGGTATTCCCCTCCCAAATATAAGGAAGAAAAAAATATCACCCTAACTACGAAAGTTAGTTAACCACATTTAATTGCATCAAATTCAATTAAAAAGTATTTTTTTTCTTCCAACTTACCCTTCATTTTGGAACTTGGTATCAAGGATAAGAAATTTTCTTATATTGGAGACCAAGAAAAAAAGTGTTTTTTCTTTTCCTTATATTTGAGACCAGAGAGAGTACTAAATTAACTTTTAGAAGATTACTCTAAGCAGAAATAAGTTTACTCAATCATCTCACTTTACTTTGAATCTTATCAATGAAAGCAAAACATAAACCCAACACAGAGTGAATAAAGGCGTAAGGAGGAATTAATTAAGCTCAATGACCTGCTTCTTTTCCATTAATCTCAACATCAAAGTAAACCTTGTGGGTCACTTTCTTCAAATCCTCCTTCGATTTCTTCGCCTGCGAACCCACACATTGACCACAAATCAAATACAAAAGGGGGACGGGGGGGGCGGGAGAGACTAAATGTGTAACAAAACCCAATTGCAAATTAATAAGTTCAATAACATGAAATTTGTTTCAAATAATGATATAATAATAGATTTTCCCTCTGATAAAAATGAATATCGATCTCCAGCACAATTTGCTGACCCATTATTCCCTTGATCCTAGAGAGATCGGAGTAAATCTAAAATTGGAATAGAGAAATTGAGACCTGGATGAGAGCTAGGGTTCCGAAGAGGAGTAGTGTAAAGAGCAACAACGACGTCGTTTTCGCCATTCTTTCTACGATCTCAGTTTCGCCGCTACAACTGTGACAGTGTTGTCGAAGTGTCGAAGTGAGTGAGAGACAATACGATGTTGGGGATTGTCAATTTATATGAGAAAGTCTCGGTTTGTCATTCGTCATCCCAGCCAATGGATGTGCGACACGTAAGCATTTCTTTTTTACTGATTTTGCTGTGCTCCTCCCATTTCGGACCATCAAATTGTTTCCACTAACAAATTCTGACTATTACTAGTTACAACCTCCTTTATTTACTTTTATACTCATTTTTTCTCCTCCAAACTATCCTCATATTTTTCTCCCTCCCTCTCGTATGGTCCTTTCTACCTGTTGCACATCTCAGATACCCAGTGATATGAACCAATACGGGGTTCATTGTTTTTATGGATCGTCCTTGAAAAGACTTCTTGTTATAACAAAAGAAAAAGGTGCACGTCAAGTGTTTGACGAAGAAAAACAAAGATAAAGATAATATGAAGAAAAGTGCAGAGCAAAAATAATGAATTTAATATGAACAAAATGTTAAAGAAAATAAAATAAATTAAAAGGGCGGAAAGACAAGAAATGGAAGAAGATGTCACACCTTATGAAAAGTGATAAGTCCCGTGGGATTCGCCACAAAGATTATAGAAACCTTTGATAAGAACCAATGTTTGGTCCAATTAAGAACCCAAGAAGAACTTCCTCTCACACACTTTTAAAAGTGTTAAAGGTTTTATTCAATTCAAAGGTGAATACATAAGACAAATGAATGGCTATTTATAGTCAACAAGTGGTGTCTCTCTCCTTTTTCTCTCTAATGTGGGACTTCAGTCACATATTCCTTATACTGAAAAATGTAATTCGTGCTAAACTTTATGTCCCATTTTCATCATCATTGATGCAGAATTTGGCCTTGAGACTAGAAATACAATTTGTAGGGAATTTTTAGAGCTTTCAAACGCATCAAAGAACGCCTAAAACATATATCTAAAACTCAAGTTATGTTCAAAACATTAGAGGTATCTAGGCTTTTCACTCATTAGTCTTTGGTCCTCATCATGCTCCCCTTCTTTAAAAGAATTCGTCCTCGAATTTAGATTTTCATGACCTACATCAAAAGGACTTATGTTAGCAATATTAAATGTGACATGTACCCTATACTCACCATGGAGGGCAACTTTGTATGTCTTGTCAATGATCTTCTCCAAGATTTGGAAAGGTCCATCTCGTCTAGGCAAAAACTTTGATTTCCTTTGGGTAGGAAACCTTTCTTTTTTCTTATAGAGCCAAACCCAATCTCTGAGTTTATAAACAACTATTTTTCTCCCTTTGTTTACTTGTTTAGCATATTGCTCCATGTTTTTCTCAATCTGTGCATTTACTTTTTCATGGAGCTTAGTCACAGATTTGGGGGTAGACCATTCTCTAATAGCTTTTGTGTTTATTTCATCCACTTGGACTCCTTTGGAACTTACCAAAAATCCTTTTGGCAACAACTCCTCAACTTGTTTTTGTAACTCTTGTGTCTCATGAGGGTTGGACCAATAGGCGGGTCTATTGGGAAAAGAGGCCCCCAACACAAAATTCATTTGGTATTCAATCCCCCTTAATGGAGGTAAACCGGGTGGGACACTCTTTAGAAACACATCTCCGAATTCCTGCAAGAGAGGATTAACAACATTAGGAAGAGGGTTAAAGTTAGAATTCAAATACAAGTTCTTGTACACACAAATGTGCATTTCTTGTTTTGCCAAACATGTCCTCTTGATATCACTTTCCCTAGCAAATAAGTTTTCTATCCTTCTCTCAAGCATAAGAGTTTGGTTTTCATCACGTTTTTCATTTTTAGCTTTAGAAATCTTTTTTTCTTGTTCTCTTTTTATTTTCAAAGCAACTTGATCTTGGCACACCTCTTTAGGAGAAAGTGGTACAAGTGTTATTTTTCGAGAATCATGAGAAAAAGAAAACTTGTTAGTAAAATCATCATGAATAGCATGCTTATCAAATTGCCAAGGCCTTCCAAGCAAAATATGGCCGGCCTCCATAGGCACAACATCACACAAAACATCATCGTTGTACTTATCAATGCAAAAACTTACCACCACTTGTTGATTAACAACTAACTCACCATTCTCACTTAGCCATTGGAGCTTGTATGGACGCAAATGAGGTTTGGTACTAAGATTGAGTTTGTTCACCAAGTGAGTGCTTGCCACGTTGGTGCAACTTCCCCCATCTATAATCAAGGAGCACACTTGCCCTTGAATGACACATCTTGTGTGGAAGATGTTTTCTCTTTGGCTTTGGTCATCAACCAAAATTTGGTTTCCTAAGAGCCTCCTTACTATTAACAAGTCACCTTCCGGAGCATAAGTTTCACAATCATCTTCCTCTTCACTTGTGATTGCTTTTTCAGGGCATGAGTCACTAGAAATGTGCCCATTGTCCCTTAACACCATCACACGCTTATTGGGGCAGTGAGGTTATGTGCCCATTCCCAAAGCACTTAAAGCACTTGATGTTCCTAGCTTTTTTTTGAGTGACAGAAGAAGAAGCATTATTATTATAAACCAAAGGACTAGAGTTTTTAGAGATTTTACCTTCCTTGGCCCATGTAGGTGGATCTTCTTTGGGTTGTCTATCTTTCCAAGAGGAATGGTTGAAGCTTGAAGAAGGTTTTCGGTTAGAATACCTCATTTTGAGTTGTTGCTCAACTTTGATCGATTGATGGACTAGGTCCCCAAGCTCGACATAATGTTGTAGCTCCATAACATCTTGTATCTCTCTATTGAGCCCATGTAAGAAGCGTGCCATGACGGCTTCCAGTTCTTCAACAACATTTGCTCGCACCATAGCAACCTCAATCTCTTTATGGTACTTATCCACACTTAGACTCCCTTGAGTGAGTCTTTGGAGCTTATTGTGAAGCTCCCTATTGTAATGGGGAGGAACATATCTTCTTCTCATCATTGCTTTCATCTCCCTCCAAGTATTCACCGGTTCATCTCCTATTCTCCTTCTCTCCTTTTGTAATTGGTCCCACCAAATTAGAGCATAGTCTGTAAATTATATAGCTGCCAATTTCACCTTTTTGTCTTATCTATAGTTATTGCAGTCAAAGATTTGCTCTATTTTCATCTCCCACTCCAAATAAGTTTCGGGGTCATTCCTCCCTTGAAATTTAGGTATTTTAATTTTAACCACATCAAGTCCTTCATCCCTCTCATTTCTCCTCTTAAGTCTTTCTTCTCTATTATTTTTTCTATGTCTCCTTTCATTCCTTCGCCTATCCTCATGCCTCCTAGGACTCTCTCTCTCTCTCTTCATCTCCACTATCACTCCTTTGAGTGGAGGTTCTAGACCTACGTCTTTCTCTTCTATCCATTCGCTCCTCCATCCACCGATTGTGCTCTAACATTTGAGCAAATTGATTGGTCAATTCGTCTAGGCGAGCTTGTATTGCATCAACTCTAGGGGTGGAAGGGATATTAGAATCACTAACCACCATATAGTAGTATGAGGAAAATATGAACAGGACCTAACCACTCTACTCACATGTTTCACGCAAGAAATGACAACTTGTGTTTTCACTTAGAAAATGGCTTTTGATTTTAATATAAACGCTCTTGCCTTTTACCGCTCAAAGTTCTCTTTAGGTTCTTAACAAGATCAGTCGCGTTTCAAAATCAAAAGTTTTTTTTTATAAAAATTGTAGCTATCCTCACAAGAGTTGCTCACTGGATTCGCTGAACGAAAGGAAAACCACAAAGACAACAATCGAAAGGAATTTAAAAAGACAAACTAGAAAAGGTAACAAAAGAAAGACACAACTTAAAATAAGAAGGCCAAACAGAGACAATACGGAACTAAGAAGAAAAAAAATCAATTGCGCAAAAAAAAAGAAGGAATAACGTTATAGCACCACAAATAAACTTCCACAATTGTCAAATAAATTAGTGCAAAAAAGCTTTTTTTTTAAGCCTTTTTTTACAAATAGCTTAAAAGAAACACTTCTAGATTTCTCTTCTTGTTTTGTTTTTTTCTTTTTAGAAAAAAAAATTTGCTACCCCTTTTTTTTCACACTAACACAAATGATTTTTTTTATGCCCAATTGTGAACAGTAATGGTTTAGTTTGGAATAAGGTGCACAAAATAACGTTGTTACAGCAATAATATGAGCAGAATATCATGAAGCTGTAAATTGTGCAAAAGATAGAGAACGAGAAATAAAAAAACAAAATGATAAAGAACGAGAATTTAAAGAACAGAATGATAAAGAACGAGAAAGAAAGAACGGAACGATAAAAAATGAGAAATAAAGAACAAAATGATAAAGAACGCAAACAAAAGACAAAGAAAAAAAAGACAGGAATTAAAGAAGAATACAAACAAGAAATTGGCCAATTCTAGGATTCGGGCTCAAGATACCGCATGATATGAACCAATATGGGGTTCATTGTTTTTACGGATCGTCCTTGAAAAGACTTCTTGTTATAACAAAAGAAAAAGGTGCTTCTATGAACCCTAGTAACAGGGGACTCGGGATGAGTGGTGAGAGGAAGAATGAGGGAGAAGCTCATGTTGTAACTTTTGTTCCCACATGGCCAAACTTTCCATAAGCCCTTTATAATCCCCTATACTAATATCCTTCCCAGCAATATCACTACTCATCAAATATCAACCCTGCCCACTACCCACCACCCTATCAACCAAGAACACCCAATCAACCACAAAGGCCACCCCTAAATCGAACACAAAATTCACCTGTTGCACTACCAAGACCTAATGTCAACCAAAACACCAACCAAGGAAGAAATTTCCCAGAAAGGAAGCCAGTACAATTCACTCCAATCCCGATGTCATATGCTGACTTACTTCCATATCTGCTCAACAATGCAATGGTAGCAATAAACCCAGCAAAGATTCCTCAACCTCCATTCCCTCAAGGATACAACCCGAATGTGACATGTGCTTATCATGGTGGAGTCCTGGGGAATTCCATTGAGCACTATATGTCTCTGAAACATAAGGTGCAAAGTTTGATTGATGCAGGTTGGCTGAAATTTCAGGAAGACAATCCCAATGTGCAAGCTAACCTACTTGCAAACCATGGGAGTTCTTCTGTGAGGGCTATAGAGGATCAAAAGACATAGGAATTGAAGAGAAGGGAAGGACCTTTTTTGGTGAAGAAGACTTTCTCAGGTGGAGCACTGATACTCATAAACATAGATGGTGAATTCCGATGTAATCAAGTGATACTATATGTGATGCTTGAGGCAATTTGAAGGCTTTCTTTTGGACGTTTCCAAGGATTTATTAGGATTCTCATGTTTATGCTATTATTGTAAACAACAATTGAAACGTTAAATGCCATCATCTCTCATTTTCCTCGCGATTATATCTTTGCATATTTATTCGACTTTCACTGGAATATGAATATATGCCGCTAGTTGTTTGCTCATGTGACCTGTGCTCCAAAGTCGACCTCCAAGTCTGCCCAATCAGAAATTTGCGCGTTCTACACGTTTGGTGGGGGTGCCGTAAGCAATGAGTAAAATTGAATAAACATTGATTGACTGTGTTTCAAATTAATAAATAATAAATGTAGACATGCATGCAACCTCATCTTGTCTTTCTTAAAAGTTTTGTGAATAGTGAGAGTCATTTGACTTAATCTATCAATTGAAAACCTTTAAAATATTTCTCACCCTTGAAAATTCTCTTTCGAGAACCTACACAACTTCTTTCATTCATTTCTTCCTTTCTTTTCATTTCTTCTTGCTACAAAGGCATGACAGACGATAACAACAGATACCTCCAAACCCTACACTGAGGCAATGACAGATACCCCGCATGAGCTCCAAGCGAACCTAGGGGCAAATAAGAAGTTCTTACCTGGTAGGTTGAAAACCCGAAAGGGCAGCCTTGGCAAAAGTTAGGGTATGTAAAAAAAAAAAGATAAAGAAAACAATCACGAGTGTTTGTTTATTAGAGGTTTTATCCCAAAATCCAAACTGTAAAAGTCTCCAGTCAAGATTTGAAATGACACATGGCCATGTTTCTTCATCCCAAACACTAATTTATCCTTTGCTACCCACTCTGAGCCAAAGTATAATTTTTTTCTTAAAAAAAAAAAAGAGAGAAAGAAACCCTAGAGTAGGAACCACCGCCAAACTAGTAGGAAGAGCAATGCAAACGACCTATACATGTGGTTTACTAAGCTCAAGGTTGGGCCTTGAATGATGTTAAAGAAAGCAAATCCGTCAAAGGCGAGCAAAAGTGCAATGATTGTCAATGCATAAGACAAATAGAGTAAAGTCCAACCCAAAAAGCTTAAATGAATCAAAGCGCTCAAGGTTCATACTCTATGTAACCCTTAAACACTCTTTGAGCCTATCTAACCTTTCTTTCATAGCCCTCTTAACCCTGGCCACGTTGCAAGCCCAATAAAGCCCATGTGGATCAAGGAATGACTAATTTCGCTTTTCAATTTGGATTCTGGAATGGAACATGCACACACTTTTGATTGTTAGGATAAAAGAAAAAAAAATTAGAAAACCCCAAGGTTTGCACTTGAACAATTGAGAAGAAAACTCAGCCAACAAGGAGCTTGTGGAAGATGCCCAAAGGCAATTGGGGTTCATTCAACGTCAGTCACTCGCGCAGAGTTCCTATGGTTCCTTTCGAATCAAAGGGTAGTCTTTGTTGCATAAATTCTTTTAGGATAAGCCCATATCATCAAGCTTCAATGTGATCGATGGACTCATGGCATCCCTCTATGATCTTAAATCAGGAAAGTTTCACTTGGTCATATACCACAACGTAAATATCCATTGCCATCCTTCAATGGTTCATGCGGTCAATCCCAAAACTTGATATTTCCTTGTTGTGCAGAGTAATCAAAGTTTAAAATAGGACGAACTCTGGAATCAGTATTTCAATTGATTGATTAAAATGTCAAATGGCTCCACTGCCATCTTCCAAAATTGTCAAGCAATTAGATCAAATAAAACATACACTCTGAGGGATTCTCTGAAGCGATCTACAAAAGACAGGGTGAGTTTGCATGAATCATCACATCTTTCAGAAGGAAACAGTCAATCTATGTTTTTCAACAAGAAAAAGAAAAAAAATACTAGCAAAACACATTGAGAGAGAAAGAATGTTATGAGCATTGCACAAGTTAAGTCTAATCTCGTCACAAAATGTTGAAGTTCGACATATCTCATTTTCGTGACTCACAAACAGACGCATTCCATTTTTGGGTACAAAGTCCACATTCACAGCATTTCAGGGCAAAGCTTGCATTTTCTCTTCATTCATCATATTGCATTCCAAACTCATATGCTTCATGTCAGACTTTAAGATCCAGTTTGGAATAAGTGACCTTTTCAGAGAGTAAACCTATCGCTTTCTTACAGGTTTGAGCCTCTGGGTACCACTACATGTTGCCATTTTTTCATAGGACTCAATGTCCCCTGCTTTTATGTTTTATAGGACTCCATGTCCTCTACATTTTCTTTTCATAGGACTCAACGTCCTCTGTCTTTTTACATTTCATAGGACTCAACGTCCTCAATCTTTTACATTTCATAGGACTCAACGTCCTCAATCTTTTACATTTCATAGGACTCAACGTCCTCAGTCTTTTTACATTTCATAGGACTCAACGTCCTCAATCTTTTACATTTTATAGGACTTAACGTCCTCAGTCTTTTACATTTCATAGGACTCAACGTCCTCATTCTTTTACATTTCATAGGACTCAACGTCCTCAGTCTTTTACATTTCATAGGACTCAATGTCCTAAGTCTTTTACATTTCATAGGACTCAACGTCCTAAGTCTTTTTAAATTTCATAGGACTCAACGTCCTCAGTCTTTTACATTTCATAGGACTCAACGTCCTCAGTCTTTTATATTTCACAGGACTCAACATCCTCAGTTTTTTTACATTTCATAGGACTCAATGTCCTCAGTCTTTTACATTTCATAGGACTCAACGTCCTCAGTTTTTTTTTTACATTTGAAAGGACTGATTGTCCTCAGCCTTTTACATTTCGGAGGACTCAACGTCCTCAGCTTTTACATTTAATAGGACTTAACATCCTTATTTTTTTAGTTTCATAGCATTCAAAGTCCTTTGCATTTTTTGAAGTTTCTTCATTCTTATGTTGTGATCTTTCAAAGGATCACGCGAACAGAATTAGTGTCTTTGTCTTTACTTATCTTTTTTTTTCAATAAATGATAAGTAAAGAGGGCCAGCTGTCATACCATAATTATGTCCGGGTACAAAAAATAAAATAATAATGAAAAAGATAAATAATAATAAATAAAAATGAAAACAAAAAAAAGAAAAAAAGAAAATGGTGAAACTGAAAATAGAAAAAAAAAAGGGAAGGAAAATATAAAATGGGAAAGAAAGATAATGAAAAAAGGAAAGGAAGATAATGAAAAAAAAGAAAGGAAGATAATAGAAAAATTAAAAAAGGAAGGAATATAATAAAATAAAATAAAATAAAAAAAGAGAAAAAAGGGAAAGTAAGAACAATAAACATAAAAAGGGAAAGAATAAAGAGGACAGAAAGAGAAATAACACTATAAAAGGGAGAAGTCTAGACACAGAAAAACACACAAAGAGAGGAGAAAAAGAAGACATAAATCCCAAGAGAACAGAAAGAGTCAAAAAAAGTTGTGTCATTTGGTATTGCAACCAGTGGAAGAGAAGAGTATCCAGGTAATCCTCATTTTCTTCACTGTCTCATCTTCTTTCCTCCCTTTTCCAGGTAATCCTCATTTTCTTCACTGTCTCATCTTCTTTCCTCCCTTTTCTTCTTCTTCTTCTTCTTCTTCTTCTTCTTCTTCTTCTTCTTCTTCTTCTTCTTCTTGCATTTTTACTATGTTCCTTTTGATTATCTGTTGTTTGATTTCGTTCAAAGGTTTATTGTGATCTTGCATTTTATTTATTGTACTCTTGCTTATATTTCTTTCTTCATTTTCTTTTTTGTTTTGAAACTTTCTGGCCACCACCATGGTCACCACCACTTCCGCCACCGTGCCGTAGTACTATCTCCATCTTCGGCCACCCTCGTGCCACCTAGCCTTGTGCAAGGTGGTATCAAAGGGGACTTGCCTCCCTTTGTGGTGGCTTCCTCACCATTTTCGTGCATATTTACATGACTGTTGTGTCCAGATAAAAAATGGGTTGGGCCGGGTCGCCCTGACCCGGTTCCAACCCTAAAAAAAATTTCTTTTTGCACCTGGTATGTTAATAAGTTCACCCCCTAAAACCAATTAAATAACGTTTTCTGCACCTCCAGTTTTTCATAAATACACCTATCCTAAAACCAATCTGTTTGCACAACATTTTCTTAATTGCATCCCCTTAGCATTTGGGCCTGGCCCACTTTCAAACAAAACATGCAAAGCTATTTACACCCATCTTTTCATAATAGCACCCATTTCCCTATTGGGCCTTGCCCATTTTGAACAAAACATATATTGTTGTTGGCACCTACTATTTCATAAATGCACACCCTTCAGCGGTTGGGCTTGACCCACTTTGGGGTAGTACATGTAATGCTATTCACACCTCCATATTCATAACTGCACACCCTTAGATATTGGGCCTGACCCACTTGGATACATCACATATAATGCTATTCACCCCCCCATATTCATAAATGCACACATAATCTGTTGGGCCTGGCCCATTTTGTAATTAAATAATTTCTGTTGATTGCACCCTCTGTCCTTACTGTATGCACCCTGAATTACTAAGTGCACCCCCACTTCTATTCTATCCCTTTTCTATTTCCGTTTGATTTATTTGATTACTTAATGTTATGTCAATTGTTAATTATTTTTGCATTAGTACGCGCTTATGTTTCGTGCACTCCATGCTGGGTCTCCGACTTGCTTGGTAGTGTTTCAATAACAAGTGGATAGATTTTGTGAATGATTGTTGAGTCTCCGACTTGCTTGATTTCGTAGAATTTACCGCAAATTCAAAATCTTTTCTAAAAAAGCAAAAAATACTCAAATGAATGATCACTCAATTCTTTTTTTTTTCAAAATTACAAATTACTCGAGATTGCTTCAAGGTCCAATGCCTTAAGCGATTCTCTCCGTTTTTTCTTCAAATTCAATGTCGTTTCAAGGTCCAACGCCTTAACGACTCTTTGTCATGCAATTAAAATAAATCTTTCAAAAAAAGGATAAAACCAATCCAACACAAGCTTTTTTACAAAGAACTGCGTAAATCTGATTTCCTCATTGCATTTGGGGATACTTAGGAGTGAGGGCCAAAAAAAAATATAAAATCCTCTTGTCTAAAATTAAAAAATATATTTCTTTTTCAAATAAACAAAAATAACAAACAATCTTAAGGGAAGATAAATAATTTAAAAAGTCACTTTATTTTTAACACACTCGATTAAAGGTTGTTGTCTTCGTGACGAACGCGTGGGGTGCTAACACCTTTCCTGTGCGTAAACGACTCCCGAATCCTTTTTCTCCAAAATCATAGATCATGCCTTATCTTTTGGTTTTTCGACGTTTTCCTTAAATAAACGTTGGTGGCGACTCCCCTCTAGTTTTCCCATTTTTTGGGAACTTTCTAATCGTCATTTTTTTCATCGCTATCCCCGTCGTGGCCGGATAGGTTGCGACACCGTCTAATAGTTTTGACTTTCTATTGGATTACATTTTCGAAATTTTATAGGTGGATTTGTGCCACAGCATAACTCTTCTGTACCAATTCACATGTAATACAATGGTTAGGCACATTAGTTGTCCATATATATATATATATATATATATATATATAGCATTTCCCTAATCTAAAATAGAAGCATATCCTGTATATGGAATTTTCAACATCTGTTTAACTGGTCTATCTTTCAAGGTGTTTCTGATGAAGAAAGGTTTGATGTGAATGTGTCTTATGAACCAAGATGGATCATATATTTTAATTTCACAACATCAGGTACTATAACTAGCTTTGAAAATATTTTAATTAGTGAAAAGAACTTGGTCAAAAGTTTGGAAAGCACTCAATTTTGTAAATGTATGATAAAGAATAACCTCCTCCTATCGGAAACAGAGGGATTGATTATATATATGTATGACTGGAAATTAAAAAAAAATATAGCAGAATGCAAATAAGGAAATGAGCTAATGTCCCCTGCTGTGAAGAGACTCTCTCCTCCAGCCCTCTACAATATGTAGAATCAAGTAAAATATGTTTGACCCCCCAAAATACCATCCCACGCCTACTAATAGGCCACTAACCAACTAACCAAATATTCCTACTCTCTCTCCTTAACAGAAACAAGCATACACACACTACTCATTCCAGCTCATAATTTTATTCTGTTATGCTTTTGCTCTACGTTGGTATACTAGGACTAGGCCAATCCATTTATCAATCCAATTATCTGTTTTGGGCTTGGAATTAGAATTAACCTTCCTATCAATACCACCATATGTAAAAGTTCCCTGGTCCTCAAGGTAGAATGTAGGAAATTGCCCTAATGTCACTTTCCTTCTCCCACGTAGCTTCCTCAACTGGTTTATTCTTCCAAAGGATCAGCCATTCAGAGAAAAGTTTCCTTGATCCTCCATGATGCACACAGCCAAGATAGACTCCAGTTCATGAGCATTTAGATCATCAACATCCATACCCAGAGGAAGGGTTCATTCAACAGTCACATTGCCAATTGCTTCGCGTAATTGGGAAATGTGAAACACAAGATGAATTCGAGAGGAATCAGGAAGGGATAGTTTATAAGCCACATTACCAACACGAGCCACCACTTGGAAAGGACCATAGAATCGAGCAGATAGTTTTGGGCTGATGTGTCTAGAAACAGAAACCTGGCGATGGGGACGAAGCTTCACATACACCCAATCTACTACCTCAAAATGGAGCTCACAGCGGTGGACATCTGCCTGACGCTTCATGGACTGCTAGGCTCGCAGTAAATGGTGCTTCAGTTGCCTTAAAGCTTCATCTCGATCATATAATACCTATGTCACGGCATCAATTTAAGTTTCACCTATCAAGTAATGAGTTATGGTAGGGGGAACAACCATACACAACTGCAAAAAAGAGTGGTAATAGTGGAACTATGAAATGTGGTGTTATACCAAAATTCTGCCCCTAAGATAACCATAAAGACCAATTTTTGGGTTGTTTGGATGCAAAACATCACAAATAAGTTTCTAAACAGCGATTAACTACTTCCATCTGGCCATCAGTTTGGGGATGATACAAAGTACTCATTCGCAGAACTGTTCCTTGTAAATGAAATAACTCTTTCTAGAAATTGCTAAGAATGAACGAATCTCTATCACTAATGATGGACCATGGCATTCCATGCGAACGAATCACTTCTCTAGTAAATAATTCAGCAATGGTCTTGGCTGTAAAAGGATGCTTCGCCAAGATAAAGTGTGCATGTTTAGATAATTTGTCTACTACAACAAAGATTACCTCGTAACCTTGTGATTTAGGAAGACTGGTAATAAAGTCCATCAACAAATCTTCCCAGATCAGTTACAGAATCGGCATGGGTTGGAGGAGTCCTGCTAGAGCCAAGGTTTGATGTTTATGACGTTAACAAACTTCACAAGCCTTTACAAAGTCCATCACCAGTTTATGCATTCCTTTCCAAAAAATTCCACTAGCCAACCTTTTAAAATTTTCTAGTAAAACCAAAGTTCCCTCCTATAGGTGTTGAATGGCACTCCTGCAATAGTGTGTGAATCAGTTCAGATTGAGCAGAAATCATCAATCTTCTCTTGTAAAATATGTCACCCTGCATAATATAATGAACCTTGTTATTTAGATCAGAGGCAAAAGCAGAAATAATACCCTGTAAATAAGTGTCCAGTTTGTACTCCTCTTTTACCTTTCCTAAATCCAGCCAATAGGGACTAGATACAATATGTGATAATTCCATTGACTCAATCATGTGTGATAAGGCATCTGCAACCTTATTTTCAGGCCCCGGTTTATAAACCACGTCAAATTGATATCCCGTGAGTTTTGATAACCAACAATGTTGATCCGAAGTGTTAATTCGCTGTGAAAGGAGGTGCTTAAGGCTCTTATGATTAGTATAGACAGTGAAAGTTCTACCCAGAAGATAGGGGCGCCAATGTTGAATGGCCAAGGCAAGAGCCATTATTTCTTTCTCATAAATTGATTTTGCAAGATTGTGGGCAACCAAGGCTTTGCTGAAATAGGCTATTGGATTTTTATCCTGCATGAGAATTGCCCCTAAGCCTATTCCTGAAGCATCACACTCAATGACAAACTCCTTAGTGAAATTAGGCAAGGTTAAAACAAGGGCATAAGTAACGGCTTTCTCAATTTGTCAAAGGCAATCTGAACAGTAGTACCCCAACAAAAATTATCCTTCTTGGTGAGCTAGGTCAGTGGCTGGGCTATTTTACCATAGTCCCGGATGGATCAACAATAATAACCGATAAGACCAAGAAATCCATGCACTCCTTTTACATCACGGGGTTGGGGCCAATTTAGGACAGCTTGAATTTTGGTAGGATCCATGGCTACTCCTTCAACAGAGATAACATGTCCCAAGTACTCTGTCGATGTCTCCCCAATAGAGCACTTATTTCACTGAGCAACAAGTCTGTGAACCTGCAATAACTGTAAAATGTCTGCCAAATGAATCAAATGAGCCCCCCAAGTGGAACTATAAATGAGAATATCATAAAAAAAAACCAAGACATATTGTCTAAGTTGAGCTCGGAACACTGAATTCATGGTGGACTGAAATGTAGATGGATCATTTGTGAGGCCATAAGGCATGACAAGGTATTCGTAGTGGCCATCATGGGTCCGGAATGTTGTCTTATGAGTATCTTCGTCACATACCCTAATCTAGTGAAAACCAGATTTTAGATCATTTTGGAAAAGTATCATGCACCATGTAGTTCGTCCAACAACTCTTGGATGGTGGGAATTGGGTATTTATCTAGCACAGTGAACTTATTCAAGGCCCTATAATCCACACATATTCGCCACAAACCATCCTTCTTCTTCACCAAGATGACTGGACTGGAAAAAGGATAACACTATGTTAATCTCACCAGCTTGCAACAACTCTTTAACTTGCCTTTCAATTTCGTCTTTATGATGATGCGCATATATGTAAGGTCTAACACAGACGACTCCTGTCCCTGGCAATAGATTAATGGCATGGTCATTTTCACGGTGGGGGAGGAAGAGTGTGTGGCTTAATGAATATTGATTCATGGCGCTTCAGTAATTGTGTTAGGGCTTCTTGTTGCTGCAGCGGCAAGTTTTGGTTAATTAGATTGAAGTTAACTTCCAACTTATCCCCTGTGTCTACTCCCATCGCCAGTAATAACCCTTGCAACGTAGTTGGTTGCCTTTCTCCATTCAACTGGTATCCTCGTAATGTCACCCATCTACCTTGGTGAAAGAATTGCATGGTTTTCTTTTTCCAATCCTCTCAAACTTCACCAAGCGTTTTCAACCATTCCACTCCCAGAATTAAATCGATACCCCCAAGTCTAATAGATACGCACCTACTGTCAGAAGATGCTTACCAAATTTAAGATTCAGACCTACACAACGTCCTCTAAAAAATCTGCGACTTCAACCTCCAAGGCTAACGCTAAACTCCTTAGTTTCGCTGATAGGGAGATTAAGCGTTGTCACTAATTCTGGAGTGATGAAGTTCTACTTACTCCACTATCGATTAAAATAAAAAAATGGAAAACCCTCAAGCTCACCTTCAACCTTCATTGTCTTGGAAAGGACAACTTCAGAAGCGATCCCTTTGTAGTTGACCCTGTTACAGACCAATTCCCACTCGTTCGCTTCATTCTTTTCTTCAATGGCTATGGGTGACTTTGGTTTTTCAACAGTGTCGTCCTCCTCCCAAATTAGCAGACGAAGTTGTTTATCTGGACATTAGTCGGTTGGGGTGAAATTTTGCCCACATTTAAAACAGAGCCCTTTGGCCCTTCTCTCCATCATCTCTTAATAAGAAAGGTTTATGATTCCCCTACTAAGTGGCCCGGTTCGTTTATCCTCACTCTTATTGGGCTGGGCCTGACTATTATTGAAACCAGCCCCAACTTGTTGCTTATCTCCTGAACCTAAATTAAACGTCATGGCATTACAATGAAATGGGTTTGTTTCTTGCGAGACCATCATCGTCTTCCCTTTCTGTAACTCTCTTTCCACCATATGCACAGCTGAAAACATCTTGTACCTGTTTGTTGCCAGGGACAACACCTCCAGTCGAATATCTTCCCGTAATCCACCAACAAAAAAACCCATATATTGATCATCAGGTAACGACGAAACCTGCGCAACGAGCATCTCAAAGCTTTGCACATACTCATCCACCATTCCCTCCTGTTGTAATCCCTTAAGTTGGGTAAATGGGTTCCCAAAATGACTCTCTCTATATCAATCATACAGAGCACGTTTAAAACGTTACCAATCCAATTGAGAATCAGATTCCTTAAGAACCTTAAACCAGTGCCAAGTGGAGCCCTCCTTACAAATCTGAGCATATTGGAGTTGTAATGACAATGGAGTTCCTTGGACAGCGAAGTATGCCTTTGCCCGTGCCACCCATTCAACGGCATCTGCACCAGTAAATACTGGTAATTCAATATGTTTAGCAGTCAAATGATAATCCTCTAATTTAGCTTCGCCAACAACTTTTTTTGTTGGTGATTCTGAATTGTTGAGATCGACCTTCCCCTTCACCTATAGAACTCCACTAACTTCTCCTTCTCCTTCAGCCATGGTACTAATCGGCGTGACTGATGGCATTTGCCGCTACAAAAACCCTCCGCGTAGCTCAGCGTGCAAGGCAGATAAATTATTGGCAATTTCGGCAACGCTCGTGATTAGAGAACCCAACTGGGTAGAATGATAGGAGAGTTGTACAAGGCGAGCTTTGGCCGACAGGTCGTGCGATCGAAGTATGGTTTCCTGTGCCTTGAGAGATGACTCGACTACAGCCATCTTGCATGCAATGCATCTATACGTTGAGACATCATCCTTGTAAGCATAAACTATAAGAATCTTCCCTCTCAAATACTCTCTCAATGAAAGCACCAATTGGATAAGGAATAACCTCCTTCTATCGAAAACAGAGGGATTGATTATATATGTGTGTGACTGGAAATTAAAAAAACAACAGAATGCAAATAAGGAAATGAGCTAATGCCCCCTATTATGGAGAAACTCTCTCCTCTAGCCCATCTACAATTTGTAGAATCAAGTAAAATATGCCTGACCCCCAAAATACCATCTCATACCTACTAATAGGCCACTAACCAACTAACCAAATATTCCTACTCTCTCCTTAACAGAAATAAGCATACACACACACTACTCATTCCAGCTCAGCATTTTTTATTCTGTTTTGCTTTTGCTCTACGTTGGTATACTAGGACTGTGCCAATCCATTTATCAATCCAATTATCTATTTTGGGCTTGAAATCAGAATCAACCTTCCTATCAATGTACATAATGTGATTAATATAGGTTTGGTGGCTTTTCTATTCTTACTTGCCCTCAAAATCTTCAAAATGTTTCAAACTAATGGTGAAGAAAGGGAAGGATTGCAACAAGTTCAAGTGATTTCAGAACAAGATCCACTACTGCCTAATAAAGATGATTTTCTTTCAAGTTGGGGTTCATCTTATGAATCACTCTCTAATGAAGAAGAGGATCTCACAATGTGGCTTGCAAGGATTTCTTCTATGGAAGTTAAGTCATCAAGGGAAGGGAAAACTAGGAATGATCTCCAGCATTTGTGTCATTTGCTTTGATGCTCAAAGGGATTGCTTTCTCCCATGTGATCATTCTGCAACATGCTTTGCATGTTCAACAAGGTTAAACACTTACTTTTATATTTATTTCAACATTGTTTCCTCCTACAATGTTAAAATTTCAAGTTAGCCAAGAAAGTGTTAATATATATATATATATATATATATATATATATATTCAACAAATCTTTATAGCCAATAATTATTGATGAAAATAATAATAATAGAATTGTCATTTTTTTATCAGTCAAAAAGCAACAAAAGAAAACAACAAAATAATTTTGGTAGTAATTACGTTTAGAAAAATGGAACTATAACTTTAAAGTTTCAAAAAACATATTCCTTTATCATTTAGCAGAGCATGAATTAGTATACATAAAACAAAAATCTACTAGTAAAAACATTTTCGTTTTGTTTTATTGTAGAAAGAGTTTCATGTATTAACATTAGGCTAAAAAACCAAAATAATATTTTTAATAAATATTTACCAATTTGGGGCTGTTTGGAAACTATTTACTAATATGGGGTTGTCAAACACGCCTAGTTTGGGCGTGGCTCATTTCGTCTCTAATTCCATCGCTAACAGTTTTTGCGACGGAAAATTGCGTCGCTAAGTCGCAAAAAGTGTTAGCGACGGAATTAAAGACAAAATTTGGGTTGCCTAATTTGGAAAATTAGTGACAAAAAACATGCCCATTTTGGTCTCTAATTCAGTCGCTAACACTTTTAGCGACGGAATTAAAGACGGAATGAGTCACGTCCAAATTAGGCGTGTTTGACAACCCCATATTGGTAAATAGTTTCCAAATAGCCCCAAATTGGTAAATATTTATTAAAAAATATTATTTTGGTTTTTTAGACATTAACATTAATTATCGTACTAAGAGTTTCTTATCAAATGCTTACATCACCCTTATAAAAAAAATTTACAGTTCAAAATGGTAAACTGACATGTGACCATCAATGAAAGGTCACTATACACATGGACACCCTCCACGTCAGTACTGTTACATTTATAGTGCTTATTTATTCTCCAGGTGTCAACCCAGATACACTTATCTGTCCTCCTTGTCTTTCTTGCTACAAGAGTGCAGAGGTCGACCTTCTACAGGTATATCAATAAGGTACACAATATCTTCTATTTAAATTAGATAAACTATATGTTATTATCTTGTTATTATCTTATCAGCAGATCACTAACAAATAAAGGCCCAAAGCCCACACTCCACACTATAAATACAGGTTCTCTCTAAACATTTACTAAGTCGTTACTCGGAAGACAATCCCCTCATTATTCATCACTGTTCATCCACGGTGGACATCCCTCCGAGACATTCTTGGAAGCCTTTTATACACTTTCACACACTCAATTATTCTCATATAATTGATGTATTTACTTGAGTGTCGGAGTGTCTTTCTTTGTTTTGCAGATCCCTCCCTAAACAAGGTTAACTCATCATCTGACATACATAATTTGGAACCCACTTAACTCATACATGGAATTTCCAGATTTTGGTAAAAGTAATAATCAAGCACTTACATTTGTCCCTTTGTAGATTTGTTACAGAAGCCTGCACATGTCCCATATGCCAAAGGGAATTGAAGTAAGGAAAATCTTTACAGTTTAATGTGTCATGGGTGTATGTATCAAATAAGATTATAAGTTTCTTATCCTACTCACCTTCCCTCCTTTTTTATTTCTTTTGGCGTAACACAGTTAAATCACCAATTGATGTATGTGTATCTAAGAGGGGAAAGAAATTAAATGTAGGATTCAATGAGTCATTGCTGGTTAATTGCCGATAAATTTAGTGATTTCGAGAAGCATGTTTTTGACTTTTCGGGTTTCATTATAATCAATATCCATTCGTTTTTCTTTTTTTTTAGGAAATTTATTTTTTATTAGGTTAAAATAATTTTTTTACTCTAATTTATTATTTAAGATCAATTTGATCATTTAAGTTTTAAAACTAACTTAATTTGATCATTTAATCTAAATTAATCTAACAATGTACTTAAAAAATGTGTATTTTATGACTGTTTAAAATTATTTTGTGATTATTTTAAACTATCACAAAGTACAATTTTTAACATCTTTAACTAAATTTAAACAATAAAATCAAATTAAATTATTTTTATAAAATAAAGAACTAAATTGAAAAAAATTAAAAGAATAAACTGAATATAAAAATAAATAAGATGAATAAAAATAATTTAACATTTTTATTACCTATAAACTTATATGTCCTTCTAAAAAATATTAATTTATATACTTATGAAAGTCCGATCCATTATGAAATATTTTATTTTCTTTCTTTTATTGGAAACTAGTTGGTTACCACGGGTTTCAGTCAGGAACAAATACATAAGTGTATGAAAGGGGTAGAAATTTTTTTTATACATAATTATTTAATAAATATTTAAGTTTTAATAAATAATAATTTTAAAAATATTTATTATTTATTTTATAAATAAAAATTAGAGATTAATCTATTACTACTTTTTTAAAAACAAATATTAACTTGAAAACATATTTTTCTCATATAATTTTTTATTAATATTTTTTAATTTTTAATTTTCTTTTTTATCTCATATATACAATAACACTAGGTTGACAAATGGACGGGATGGCCAGCCTAACCCAATCCATCGGACCAAATAGTGAAAATGTCTCGGTCAAAGTTTGGTTCATATTATTTTAAGTTGGAATTTCTTAGACCTAGTCTAACACTATATCGAGTTGTCGAGTCACCTTAGAAATTAATATAAAAAAGTTGAAAAATTGATTTTATGTAAAAAAATATAAATAAATTTTCAAAGACAAAAAAATTATTTATTAGCATTTATGTCCCCTAACTCTAGTGTTGACACAATTTTTGGCACAACATGCATAAAAGAAAGGGAAGTGATTCACAGTAAAGAATAGGAAGTAATTCAAATTTTCTCTAAGTCTTTGTACAAGTATTGACAAAGTCATTTAAACTATGTTTAATGAATACTCAAATTAATAATATTACTTTGGGTTGACACTTCTTGTGAACACTTATTTTATGATTAATGAATATGTTTTACCTTTTTTAAAAAATATAAAACTATAATATAAAATTATAAATTATATTAATAAGTTATTATATTTTATTTAATATTTATTATATATTACTAATCGGGCTAGCTTGACCCAAGTTCATTTGGCCTGTCGAGTTATACGAGTCGGGCCAAAAAAGGCTCATTTTTATTTGGGGTTAACTTCTCACACCATTCATTTTTCCCATACACCCAGCAATTTTTTTAAATGACCATAATGCCCTCCTTCATTTTTAACATACACCAGCCAAATCTTTTTTCTCATTCTGCTTTTTTTTTTCCCGGTGGTTCTGCTGCTTGTGCTTGTTGTTGGGTGTTGCTCGTCTTCCATTGTTGAGCTGCTTGTGGAGGTTGTGGTTAGTGTTGGTGGAGGTTGCTTTGGCCGTTTCACCGTCGGAGGTAAGGTCTGCAACTTCTGACTGTTGGATTGATGGCCATACGGATTGGCAATCCGTATAGATCATATGGATTGGCAATCCATATGCTGCATACAGATTGCCAATCCGTATGATCCATACGGATTGCCAATCCGTATGGCCCTCAGGATTGCCAATCCGTATGCTCCATACGGTTCATACGGATTGCCAATCCGTATGGCCTTCTCACACAGGATATTTTGAAATATTTATGACATTTTGTTGTTTATTATGGTTTAAAATGTTGGAAACTTTATTTTATGTATTCAGGGTGTAGAATGAGCTTAATGTATTGTCATTGAATTAGAAGGTTAATTGAAGTTTTGTATATGATTATTATGCATATAGTTTGTTAATGATGATTTATGTTGTATTTGTTTAGTAAGATGGACAACGATAGTTGGGTGTATGATAGTGTGATGGCTGAAGAAACTAATATGGATGAAGACAATGGAGGTCAATCGTTTGCATTTGAAAATAACAACTTTTCAATTGATTGTTCTGAAGCGTTCAATACCTCAAAGGTATTTATTGTATTCCATTTGATAGAAGCTAGTGAATGAGTTATGTATGGATATTAAAGATGTATTATTCATTTTTGTAGGTTTTTAATTCTCGTGAGGAAGTATTGGAATGGGCTCGTGGTGTGGCATATAACATTGGATTTGTAGTTGTGATAATGAGGTCTGACACAGCAACTGGGAAAAGGGGAAGACCTTCATTTCTTTTGATAGGTTGTGAACGAAGTGGAAAATATAGACCATTTAAGAAAGATTTAGTACGGACAACCACTGGCACCAGAAAGTGTGACTGTCCTTTTAAATTGTGAGGCAAACCCGTAGTTGGAGGTGAAGGCTAGATGGTGAAGTTAATATGTGGGTTGCATAATCATCAGTTGGCTAAGTCAATGACCGGACATCCATATGCTGGACGTTTAACTGAGGAAGAAAAGGTAGTTGTTGCTGAAATGACAAAGGCAAGGGTTAAACCAAAGAATATTCTGCTAACTTTAAAAGATCGTAATCCTGGAAGTTATACAACAATGAAACAAGTGTATAATGCAAGATATGCCTACCGCACTTCTATAAGACGTAACAACACTGAAATGCAACAATTAATGATGCTTCTTCAGCGTGATTCATATATCCATTGGCATAGAGTGAAGGATGAAGACATTGTGCGAGACATATTTTGGGCTCATCCTGATTCGGTGAAATTGATTAATTCATGTAATTTGGTATTTATGATTGACAGCACATACAAAACTAATAGGTATAAACTACCTTTGCTTGACATTGTTGGTGTCACACCCACTGGGATGACATATTCTGCTTGTTTTGCTTATTTGGAAGGTGAACGGATGAGTAATCTTGTCTGGGCACTTGAACGATTTAGAGGACTTTTTCTTAAAAAGTGATATGTTCCCTAAAGTCATTGTGACGGACAGAGATATGACAAGTTGCAAGCATAGCCGTGTGGATCAATATCAAAAATGGTTCGACAAATCAAACCCATCCTGATCAAAACAACTACGGGTTCCATAGCATATGACAACAATCAAATTAAAATTGCATTGCATTGCATTCATAAACTTTCAAATAACCTATTACTTCCATTCACCCAACCACTTAATTCATAAACGGAATGATTGACAATTTAACTTCAAATGACAGCCATCCTGATGAAAACCATTACAGGTTCCATAGCATATGACAGCAATCAAATTCAAATTGCATTGCATTCATAAACTTTCAAAGAAGCTATTACTTGCATTCATCCAACCACTTAATTCATAAACAGCATGATTGACAATTTAACTTTATCAATTACCCACTTATTGGCATCCTAAATATGAAATTAATCTAGTATACCACTGCCATACAAAATCACAATTCATTGCAATCTTCAAATTCCAAAAATTACAATTCAAAGCACATACGGATTGGCAATCCGTAACCCATACGGATTGGCAATCCGTAACCCATACGGATTGTCAATCTGTATGCACCTTATGGATTGCCAATCCGTATAGGGTTACAGATATGACGCCTTCTTACGGATTGCTCCATTTCTTCTGCCGGATTGGGAATCCGTATCCATCAAAACAATTCCATATCCAAATCAACCATAGCAGAAATGAAAAAAATAAAACGCAGAACTCACGGATTCGACAATGGCGGCAAGATGGGAGTCAATGGAGCTGAGAAGAACGGAGAAGACGAAGGGCGCAGCGGAGCGGAGGAGAACGGAGCTGAGAAGACGAAAACGAAAGAAAGCGTTTGGTCTGCTGGGTGTATAAGAAAAAATTTGAAACACCCACTTTATGCATTATTTTAAGATGGGCATTTTCGGAATTCCCTTATTCATGGCTAGGTGTATGGGAAATTGGTTGGGTGTGAGAAGTTAACCCTTTTTTATTTAGGCTACATTTTTTGAACCCAACCTGGCCCTAATTGCAAATCGACCCATCGATTCAGGTCCATTTTGTCAATCCTAAGCAGTGTTATTAGACACGAATCAGTCATTGATTCGATCAGGGTATTGGGTCAAGGATCGACCTTGTGAGTCATCAACTGATCCGCATGACTCGGTCTATATTAAAAAAAATATAACATGTAGATTTGTACACTTAAGATTCAAAGTTTAATAAAATTCAACATATCTAAAAATATAACTATGAACTGGTTTAAAATTTGAGTATGTAACATATTTTTTTAAAAGTATATATAAATTACCTTAAGTTAGAATTTAAAATATATATTATTATTATATAATGACAAACATAATCTAATACACATACAAATTAGTGAAAGGAAATAAAAAATAGTAACAATTTTATCATCTCAAATTTTAAATTTTAAGATATGATTATGCTTGATAAAAAATATTAGTATATAAACAACTCAAATTTAACTATACATTTATTTTTCCATGCATTCTTGCAAAATGAACACTGCTGACGAAGTTTCCACCGTCGGCCTTGTAGGCACCGTTGTTGTACATAAACACAAACATTAAGCGCGACATACAATGTTAACAATAGAAGCACATCAGATCGTGTTAACAAAATACAATGGCAAACAACAAAAATCCCATTGTCCGAAATGAACTATAACCATGTCCCAAAAAAATGGAGTTGTTCCAAAAAAATTGACATAATAGGCGTTCGTGCTAGAGCCTCGTCATCACGGTAGTCAACAGTGCTGCAGCCGACATACCCCGCTGGTCAGATATATAGTGGCAGTCGAAGTCGTACATTTATGAACCACAATGCCACTGCAATCAACAACGACAATCCTCCGAAATGAGAAAAAAAAACAAACGATTCAAACATTTTATAGCACAAACAAAAACTAAAAACATAAAACAAAATGTCTCTTACAAATTAGCAATACAAGCAGTACTCACCAATCCGTTCACTATAGTTAGACAATTTTACGTTGGCATGTAGGTGGGCTCCTACAAAGCCAGGGTCCATTGCATGGAAAAAGTAGTACTCGACATAAGCCTCTTCAGCTTCATCGTAAGAATCATAACAAGCATGAAAGCTTCCACTGAAGTGGTTGAGTTGCTCAAAAGCTTCGTTGTACGTGAAGTAAATCCCTGGTTTTCGACTGACGAAAACCACATGGACTTTATTGTCACCATTATTCGACATAGTTGCTTGCAATGACAGATGAAGTTAGGCAATATTGAAACTTTGGAAACAACTCAAAACTTCAACTGCAATATTGACTGAGGTTAGGTGAACGATAAACTATTATGCAGGCACAATAACAAAAGCTAACAACAGTAGGACCACTAATTTCATATGGGAAAACGTTATACAGTTTCGATGTGTGACACCTCGGAAACCAAAACACCGTCTATCATTATTGGGTGGTGACTTTTCAAAGTCACATTTACTGGAAGCTTCGATTAATTAATTCGTAAACCTACGAATTAATTATGTTCGTACAATGTATTAGTAGGTTGTGCTAAATTTATGTTGATGGACTGAATATGTTAATGGTCTCGGTTCGCCTAGAGAATTCGGGAAGTATAATTTTTCAATATTGGTTTAAAGAAAACCAACATTGAAATCGATATAGGAAAAAAATAAATTATTTATAATTTGATGTACAAAAATATTGAAAATTGAAAAATAATTTGAAATAACAGTTAAATTCAATACAACAAAATCTTAAAAAAAAAAAAAAACAGTATTTGTTATATGTTATAAGTAACATGTGGAAAAATGAAAGATGTAATGTGTATAGCAAAAAGACTGTCTTTTGGCATGAGTCAGTCCTTTATTAAAGGTGGACACTTCGTCATTGCACCCCTCAAATTAGGTTTATTGGTTTTCTTTTTTCGAATTACAACTTACTAACTGCACCCCCTTATTTTAAAATGCACTTTAATGAAAAATGCACATGTGAGCTAATATATAGATTATATGATAAAACGACATAAAACGAGAAATAATATGATAAACAATAATAAACAATAAACATAACATGATAAAAACAAGAAATAACGGAACATTATAACAATTACAATTCAATTATGAAAATAACAAAACTGGTTATGGTTTTAAATGAGAAATACGGATGTTTTAAACGAAAACAACTAAATACATGGATAAGAATCTACAATCCTAAACAATAATTAGAAAAAAATGTATATATAAAAAATAACTCCTTTTTATTTTTAAGTCAATCGGCCCAATTTAAGCCCAAATGAGCTTTACGTAAATGTATATATAAAAGACAAAAGTTGAAAAAATAAAATAGGGTAAAAATAACCACTTTACAAAATACGGCCTAAATAACAATTTGGTTTTGTTAGTGGTTTTCACATTACCTCATAAACCAAAATCAATAATAAAAAAGGCAATGTATGATGTCCAATTACCATTTTGTCCCTATTTTTTTGGCAAGTGTCAGCAATGTATGATGTCCAATTATGTCATTTTACTAGCAGTCTGTTTTTATATATGTATAGTAGATAATAGAATAGGCCATCTTAAATAGGCCAAACATAAATTGGAAAAAATAGTAATTATATTTCTTAAACTTTCAACCAGAACATTTATTAACATAATTTCATTTAGTTTTATGTATTCCAAATGTAGGGGATTTTCAGTGACAATTGTAGGCAAATGTCAAACGAATCGCTTAACGACTCAAATGACATGGTATAAATTGAAGTTTTTTGGTCAAATGAGGTAACAACATACGTCAGTATACCATTTTGTGAAAGCGACAGATAATGCAAGTCCGTAATAAGTGGAGTCAACAATTATAGTACCACCAATTTGTAGTTTGTGATAATGACATGAAGCATACAATATATAATATATGGCTGAAACAAGTCCAATTATGTACATGTACGTACTTCAATTTTATAACGTTGCATGAAATGCAAGCATATCACCACACACGTTGTATTTCATTTGACTCTGACCATGACATCAAAACATGTATTTGCCGAATTATTAAATTGATACACAAGAGAAATAAAAGTATGGAAACTCATGTAATTGATATTTTGCTCCTGACGTATATAAAAACCCTCTGTAGACACTGATTTGTGTTTATAACACTCGTTAATTTATTTTGGCCATTCATAATTGAAAATTATTTAAAAATTTGGCATGAACATAAAACACATATCATAAAATGAACATAAAACCATAATGTAAATTTGTGACATTGATAGCCAAATATACAAACATTACCTAATGTGTTGTATAAGCATTCATGACATGCAAATTCAAAAGTTGGAAAAACTCCATAAAACATATAAGGATCATAAAAAGGTCATTGATAACACATATAATTTACAGAATTGTCTAGGGCATCGGTGTGCTAAAATGACAAACTGTTATCAATAGGTGTACCAAAGAACAATGGGATAATTTGGATCCGGGAATTCCATTATAAATTGAAAATTTTTCTTCAAATGTTTGTCTTTCGCAAATTGCCTCCACCCAGATCCTATTTTTGCACTCTTCCTATAATCATTGAGGACAACCTTGCACAACGTTGTCTCGTCGAAGTATACGTGGGTGAACTCTGCATCACATAAGAAGTAGTAACAAGTGGATGGCACATCCTGAAATAACAATCATTTTGTTGGTCAATGGTCAATAGAAAACAATCATCATCCATTAGCAATTGTAGCAAATATGTCAAATGTTACAACTTACATCGCTACTGCATGAGACCTTGTGCTTAGTTAGTAAGAAGTGGAAAATGGTGGAGGTTGGGTTCATTTTGTACAAGGAATGCCATTTGGGAAAAGCCTGCGGTGAAGGAGTTTTCCAAACGGTCATTAAAAATACTGACTGGCCAAAATAGGTCAAGCTAATCTGCTCATGACCTTGTAGACCGTAATATTGTCCAATGGTCGTTCATCCATCGCAAATTGAAGGATGTTCGAGGGATTTGTTATAATTTACGACATGATGTTTGTCATCACAGTCTATTAGATGCCACATTCCCTCTAAATGTTCTCTACATCTCATCGCAAATGTTTTACTAACCTCTGCAAAGGGCTACGTACACATATAACCATAATTAAAAGTAGGATGTGCAAATATTGTATGTGTAATGTTTGAAAAGTATGTAAGACCTAACCTGGTCGGGCACATAAACTATGTTAAACAAATCTGGGCCTGACCTTTTCATCTGCATCTTCATCAGAGCCATGTCCTTGAGGCTCACTTCATGTTCAGCCATCGGCGCTAATTTGTTGATATAAAAACACAAATATTGTTTGTCATAAATCTAACACTTATACAACATGGGGTGTTGTACACAACACCAAAATAGTGAAAATAAAAACTTTACACCAACGATAAACAAAACCAAAAGATACAATTAATCATGGTGTAATGAAGTGTCAATCAGTAAATACTACGAACGCCAAATAGATGACATCAACAAACCACAAAATGAAGCAGTTTCAGTAGAATTAACAACGATTACCAGTAATTTTGTGTTGTGTATTGGTCGCCAATGGAACCGTCGTGTTGTTAATGTTGGCGGCGGCACTTAAGACAGGATGGAATGTTGGTTGAGTATCTAGTGCCGAATTTGTGAACAATATAGATGTGTCTACCGAAATGTAGAAGATTAGTGCAATGAATTTCATAATGAACTAAAATAATGGGAAGTTGCACTCAACCGCTATGACATACAAGTAAATGGTCTATGTGTTGTGCGGTCAACGACCCAATAACAAGGCAACAAAAAACTTCAAAAACATTTTTCACCATTGTTCGGCCCAACTGTAATAGTTGTGAATTAATTATTACTAGTTACAAGTGACAATAACATTTGGGGAATTTTTGTTATTATTATATTGTTTAATAATGAAATTATATCGCAACGCAATTAGTAATTGTTGAAGTCATATATGGCTTTACGAAATTGAATATTCCAATCATTTCGGATTAAATGATTAAATATCCACAGTTGCCAGTCGAATCCCATGGTTTTGTCCATAATTATATGAATTTTTATTAATAATAATAATAATAATAATAATTTTTAACTGCCGAAGTGAAAACCCAACGTTTCGAATGGATTAATTAAGGCTTTTTGTTATCACGTGGGAAATGACCAAGTACATTGGTCGTCATTTACGTCGCCTTCGGCAATAAATTGAATTTGTGAATTGTATACTTGAACAAAGTCATCTGTATAGCCTTGGAAAGCGGGTCACTTCAGTCATTTCAGTCACCCATCAGAAGATGTGCTTTGATGGTGACTTCAGGAGTCACTTAACACGAAACCATGGTAGTCTGTGACTAGGATGCTACGATTATTGCTTTCATAAACCGGGATATTACATCATTACCTACAACTTATTACTAGGTGGTACGTTGTCGGGCTCAACATTTTTAATTTCGGTATTCACCAATAAATGTTAAGGTTATCTGGATTTGCATTTACTGGTGGGTGTGCGTTTTTGAGCAACCATTAATATTAGCATCTGATACCCACCATGGACATTAGTTCAAACAAATTAACCGATGCCCTAAGGTAAATTCCATTGTTAAACCTATGCATTTACAGAACCTTTTGCTACCTTTGGTAAAAAAATTCTGCCACATGCATCTATCTAAAGTGTTCAGAATGATGTTGTAACAGGACCGCCGATGTCGGTGACGACCACATTTCCGACATCAAATACAATGCTGACAAAGACCACACAACTTCAGAGGAAAGTGATGCACTGAATGTTGAAGTCGTCGTTGATATTTAACAATTTTTAACAAGTTTCTATGTTTTTAAAGTTGCAGCTACAATGTGTTTAATGTCATTACATTATTGTGAACAAGTTCATTTGTCAACTAAAGAAATAGGTATTACTACTAGTAAGGGCAAGAACTCAACATATGTGTTTTACATCATCCAAAAACTGGAGTCCATTGAAGAAATAGTAAAGTTAATTTTTTATATAACCGTGTGTGTATACAATTTCGTTAATTTACAACCATATTTTGTAACCATTAAATTTGTTTCATTACTTGTAGTTGTTCGATACATATGTTTAGAAGAAGCTGCATGCCCTAGAGGATAGCATTAAGGGCATTCTAAATGCCATTTCCAATCTATCTCACCACGATTCATGTGCTTCGCCAAACAATATAGGAGACCATGTCCCCGTCTGGATTAAGACTTATATTAAGAGCATGCATGAGGAGAGAAGGACAAAGTTGGACACACAGAAGACATAATAGTAGGTAATTGAAAGCAGTGATGTTTTTGAGGTTTGTGGAATATATATGCACGCTCTCCCTCAAGACCGAGAGGCTATTCCATGTCACTCTGCCCCTAATTATCTAAGAATTGAAGGGCATTGTGGGATGTGGATATGGTCCACTTTGCTTGGTTATGCAAAGGGCACAAAGGCATGGCTTGTGTTTTGCCTTAACCTTCTCATTGGTGGCAAGAACAGTGACGTTGGTGTATATATATAAACACAAACAAATTTTTAGTCTTCACTTCTCACTTTTCAAGGTCTCATGTGCTTGTGACTATTATAGCTAGATTATGCAGCATGCATGCCTTGGCCTTGCAGTTTCTAACAGTGGGCGTGGCTTTCCAGCCCCCACATTTATTCATAATTAAATTGGTTTCTCCCTTAATATACTCTCATATGTACCACACTAACACATTTATTGTTGTGTTGATGTGTAATTATATATGTTATCACCTAGTTAATTAATAAACAGATGTTTCTTTTGAGACACCATTAGAGGAAAAAATGTGCATCATTGGGCTTGCAAATGTATTTATGAAAAAGTGGATATGCATAGAATAATCATCAATTACAGTCATTCAATAATGGCACTATATACCAATTACCAACTGCTAAACCAAACGCAATAAGCTCATTGTCATTATTTACCATATATATATATAATATCAGTAAATTCTGGGAAATTTACAGCCACAAATCGCATGTATGTCTTTAACTAAAGGTACTTTCAACTAAACAACAATCCTTTTTAGCCTTAACACACAGTTTTAACCACATCCACAACACGAAAATAAGACCACCAATTGAATCCAACATAAGTACACTACATCAATAGGGGAAGCCTATGTCCACTAGTATGGTACCATGAAAATTTGTACAACAATAACAAACCCACATATATAAAACCGACCCATCTTATTAAACATGTGGCTTACTGGTTGAAGGATTAAATGATGCTGGATTCTCCGTGAACTTCAGCAAAGATTTCAAAAATTTTAAAAATTACTACCATATTCAATAATCAAGTAACAACTACTAACAAATAACCAATAAAACTATGAAAGCATATACCATATCATAATTATAGCCATCGTCGGGACGAGGAGTTGTGTAAACTTGTTGACTTGAACGAATATCATGACCATCAGCTGAATGTTTTATTTTGAGAGACAACATTACACTTACGTCTGTTGTGGCCAACTGCTCCACACCTACCACATGTTTGTATCCTCTTATGCCTATTACTTTCATCATTTATTGATTCACGACGACCTTTTCTTCGTATAACCACAGGATCCAAAACACCATCAAATGCATTATCAGTCAACCCTTGACACTGTATATTTAGTTGAGAACCTATGTTATTGTTCTTCAACTTCAGGCTCTTCAGTTGGTTTGAAAACAACACCAGAGTATCATCATAGTCTTCCTCAACACGATAACCAGCCTCACAAACTTCTCTGGATAACTGCAGCAATGTTGCATATCTCCCAATATCTTCTTATTCACAATAAAATGATGCATCTGGGTATTGTCCCTTAATTGGTTCCTTTGCAGACTTCGACCATCTTTCAACTAGCAACGAGTTAGGGAACTCTGTGATATTTAAACATAGTAAAACAAAAACAATATGATCACATGGAAGACCCATGGATTCCATTCTCAATCAAGAACAATTGAATTCATATGATAATGGGCAATAGGATATACACCAACTATATCCACTGCAGTACTTAACAACTATGTAAATACTAAACATTTCCATCTCCTTGCAGTCAACTACCCTTAGCCTAACTGTCTTTACAATAGTCGGCCTAAGAAGAAGAAATATCTCCTTAGTAAGAACTTTCGCAGCGGGTCTCTCAAGGGACTGAAGATTAGTCTCCAAAACAACATTGCCATAATTAGAAAAGTAATCAGCCACGATCTCCCTATAGGGAAAATAAGTCAAACATCTTTGAAATTGTTCAACAAAGTCAGTCAAATTGGACTTCACATTCACATATTTTGAAACATGACTATGGAATGCTTCACAACGAGATGTTGTATGGATGCCGACAAAAAAATTGCCTCTAATATGTCTAGGGGACCACATTTTCCTTCTACCATACAATTCGGTGATCCATGTGTTATCTTGTAACTCATATTTCGCAACCATGTCCCTCCATCTTTCCTCAAATTCAACCACTTCAAAATCACTAAGCATAAAAATTTTCAAGCACTTTAACACACCACATACATGGTTGGTTGCATTGCGCATCAAATGCCATGCACATAACCTATGATGAGCATTCGGGAACACTCTGTTGATGACATTCTTCATAGCTATATCTCCATCAGTAATTATCAACAAAGGCGATTTCCCATTCATGGCTTCCAGGAACGGCTCCAACAACCACACGTGTTTCTCCATTTCATTGGTCACCACAGCAACAACAAAGACTATGGTATGATTATAGTGGTTGACACCTGAAAAAATCACAAATGGACAACGGTACTTATTTTTTTTGTACTTGGCATTAAAAGCAACAACATCACCAAACACCTTGTAGTTCATTTGACTTTCAACATCACACCAAAACAAATGTTGCAGTCGTTCACATTCATCAATCGTGTAGGCCACAACCATAATTGGGTCTTTTTCACAAAATTGATTTAGGTACTTTAATGCACCAGCTGCATCTGATGTTTTCTGCTTCCTCATCCTGGCTTGTTGATTATAAATATCCTTCCTTATGAAGCTTACCATATCATATCCACCAGCAATGTTTGCAAATGAGGCATAAATCTGAGGTGTTGTAATACCAACATTTATAAAATTGTGAATCTACATCATATCACTCTCTCGCATTTTTTTATACAACGGTAACAAACTACAATGTAAACTTTCCAACAAATCATGATTATGATCAAAATTCCACAACGAAACATACCATACGTGACTCTTAAAATCAACATGCACATGACACATCGACTGGCAGCCACACCTAGTTACATTGATCGTCGTTTTCGCTTGACCCTCATGTTTTTTTTTTCACTTCTTAAACCAGCCCATGAGCAAACATACGTCTGCTGCACAATTTCACCATTTTTGTTTTTTAAAATGTGATCCTTTCACACAGAAAACCCAACAATTCTACCATACCAGCAATAGAATTGATATGCTATTTCCAAATCACAAAATCTAAATCTCGCAACATCTTCAATGCTAATTCTATGCATATCAAACATCCTGATATCAACCATGCTATTAATAATTATCACATCCTCTTCATATGAATCAGAAATATTACCTACGCCCATGTTTTCACATTGAACCTCCTCGTCATCTTCATTTTCTTGGCACTCTTCTTCCTCAGTTGACTCATCAACCTCTTCATCATTTTCGTCATCTTCATTCTCTGGTGTTACATGTTGCTTATCTACATTTGATTCAAAATCATAATGCCCAAATATTGATGTATCTACGCTGCCATTCACATCAGATTCCAACATCATGTCACCGAAACTGACCCAAAATCTGTTCAAAATACATAATAACAATTAAAACAATCATTAATTTTAACCTTTAAACAACAACCTATATTGCCTCACCACATACATAAACACTTTACTACCCTGCAATCGCCAATTATATTCACATACATAAACACTTTTCAATACAGAAACACTACTACAGAACATTAAACTACATTATTACTACCACTGTAACAAGCCATAATTTGATACTTCAAATGTATAAAAAACCAAACCTACCAACACACAAAACTACCAATAATTCTCAGTTTAAGCCTCATAATCATTAAATGACATCACTCCCAAGTCTACATTTGGTATATATTGACAAACACAATTAATAGACATGCTGACTGTCGTCGTCTCTCTTCATGCTTCCCCTTTAAAAATTGGTAATGTTAACTCAAACTCACATTGTCTACCTACATACATTCACACCAACCAAACCAACAAGGCAACATGCATATATGTACAATCGATCTCAGTATCCGTTACATCGTTATCCATATCATACTTCCAATCATTTTCGTACAGATGAACTTGTGATTCGTTACCTCAACTTGTTGCCCTTTATTTTTGTAACCCTTCCCCACGTGGCTTCTCATGCAAATGCCACCACCATATCATTGCATGTGGTAGGGACCCTTTACCACCACGAGAAAAAAACAACTAAAAAGACTAAAAGTGTGTCTCAAAATAGGACCCTGCCTTTTCCACAAGTAACTGCATGTGCCACTCAACACCACAACCACAATGTACCAAAACAACTCTTCTTCTTCTTCTTCTAAACCATTCTCAATTCTTTTCTTCTTCTTCTTCTAACATGGGACCCTCTTCCAAGCACACTCCTCGTTCCCCTACGTACTTAATTCCCTGCGTTATAGCTCTTGCTCTCTTCTCCCTCACCGGACTCCTCCTCTACAAGGTCCATTTTTTCCCCCACCCCATCATTTTTACTTCCCTACCCACTTCCCATTTTCCTTTCCTTATTCGCTTTGTAACGTTTTCTCGCGCTTTCACTAACTTCTCCTTCTCTGGGTAATTTCGTTGAACAGGTGGACGACGTCGCTTCGCGCACCGGAACGGTGGTGGGTCACAACCTAGAACCGACGCCGTGGCACGTCTTCCCTCACAAGCCCTTCGACGAGGAGGAGTCCCGCCAGAAGCGCGTGTACAAAATCCTACAATGCTCCTACCTGACGTGCCGCTACGCCGCCGAAGCCCTCGGCGGAGCACGGCGGAGAACCTATGGCGGCAGGGAGGAGTGCCCGGAGTTTTTCCGGGCAATCCATCGGGACCTGGCGCCGTGGTCGGAGAGCCGGATATCGATGGCGCACGTGGCGGCGGCGCAGCGGTACGCGGCGTTCAGAGTGGTGATTGTTGAAGGGAAGGTGTTTGTGGATTGGTACTATGCTTGTGTGCAGAGTAGGGCAATGTATACACTGTGGGGGTTGTTGCAGCTTATGAGGAGGTACCCTGGGATGGTGCCAGATGTGGATATGATGTTTGATTGCATGGATAAGCCTTCTATTAATAGGACTGAACACCAAGGAATGCCTTCGCCTCTATTTCGGTATTGCACCACAAGGGAACACTTTGACATCCCTTTTCCGGATTGGTCTTTCTGGGGTTGGTAAGATTTTCAATTGGGTTGTGCCAAAATGTCACTTTTTTTTGTTCTCTTGTTGCTTTGTGTGGGTCATTCAATTCAATGCCTTTGATTTTTATATCCACTTGTTTGTTGTGTAATGGGTATTTAAAAGGATATTTTATTCACCTTTAAGTTGACAAGCCTGCTATGACAAGGTTGACATATTATATCTCTAGTAGTGGTAGTCTTGTCTCCTAAGCATGTGATCAGATATCAGATGTTCGATCTCTAGATTCATTTGTAAAGAATAAAATCTGTTGGAAACTGTTAAATTTTTAAATAGATCTCAATATCTCGATATTAGTCTCTGACTTCTAGTCGCGAGTTCATGAAGAGAAAAAAAAAAAGTTCATCTTTAAATTGAATGTACACTGCACTTTTTGGTTCCTTAAAATTTAAAGACATGTGCATTGTTATTTGTGTGTTTTGAAGACAAACTCTGAAAAGGAATGGTTTTTTTTTTTTTTCAGAAATTGGGATGGGACATACTAGGACTAATGCTATATGATGAGTATCATAGCATTCACCCTTAATTTAAATGCATATTGTGATTTGAATTTATTAAGATTTATGAGTTATTGTATCTTATTTGTGTATTTTAAAGATAGAAATTTTGTTTTTTCTTATGCTATAAAGTTGTGAGAGGAGAGCTTGTGTTAAAAAATACAATCTCTTTTCTTTTGCCAAATTTTTAGATCACTTTTGAAATGCAACAAGATTACTTTGGAAGTAAATAAAAATAAAAAGGCTTGGTTCTTCTTGAGTTGGAGAAAAAGTGAGAAATTTAAGATAATCTCTAAAAGAAAATGACGGTTCACAACTTACCATAGGACTAATGTAAATTAACTATGTTGATGTGTTATAGTCTATTGAGAAGTGCATATTAGACACTTGATAATTCTGGTGTGTTTGTTTTGACTTGAACATTTGTTTCTCAGGTCAGAAATAAACAAAAAACCCTGGCAGGAAGAGTTCCCAGATATCAAGCGAGGTTCTCGATCTGTTACTTGGAAAAATAAGTTACCATGGGCATACTGGAAAGGAAACCCAGATGTTGCTTCTCCTATTCGTACTGAATTAATAAATTGTAATGATTCTAGGCAGTGGGGAGCTGAGATTATGCGCCAGGTTAGATTAAATTGTTTTGCATAATTTGGACCTTAATTGTGTTTTGTTAATTTCAATATGCTTTGCTTACCAAATTAATTTTGTCTGATGTGTATGCTGATATGCATTGCAGGACTGGGGGGAAGCAGCTAGAAGTGGCTTTAAGCAGTCAAAACTTTCAGATCAGTGTAATCATCGGAGAGTATTAGATGTGTCACAACTCACAATGCACACTAAATATAAATGGATTCTTTTGAACATTAATAATGCCCATTATAGAAGAACTTCCTGATGCCTCTTCATTTTAACAATGCTTAAACATATATAGAAGAGCAAATTAAAAAGTTACACAAAGTTGGGTGTCGTTAAGTTATATTTGTGTTCCATTTTGAAAAGTCACATTTTTCGTAGGATTTTATCTTATCATGCTGCCGACTATTGCCCTTTCCATCATCCCCTTATATGTCTTCTTCCAGCAGGTATAAGATCTATGCTGAAGGGTATGCATGATCTGTGAGTTTGAAATATATTCTCTCATGTGGTTCTGTTGCATTGATTATATCACCCCAGTATGAAGATTTTTTCAGCCGTGGCCTTATTCCAAACCATAATTTTTGGCTTGTTGATCCTCTAAATCTATGTCCATCTATAAAGTATGCTGTAGAATGGGGGAACCAACACCCAGTAGTCAGTAGAGGTATTTCTTTACTCAGTGTTTAATATTTCTGTCATTATACCTTCTCTGCCACTCTTTAAGTATTCCATATATTGGTGTTCATAGAGAAGCTAGAACTAAAAATCTAAAATTTTGTTATTTAAGCAAACATTAGCACATGGAGGTCGAGGTGAAAAAAAAGGCCCACATGTTTAGGATTATATGTTGAAATACATTATGATTGTCCAATTTGTGTAGTTGAATTTTCAAATCCAAATGGTTGGAAATCGGAATGAATGTTCAATTTAACTGCTCAAAATGAAATGCAATAGTGATTTTGTTTCTGAAAATTTCAAGAAAGACCATGATAATTAGGAATGAGGATTGTCTCATGTCAGTAAAGAACATGACATATCATGTTATGAGGGACACACAAATAAATTAATGGACCCTACACAAATAATGAAAGGTCCTACTATAATTATTTGGCGTCTTTTTCTCTCATAACGTGACATTTTCATGTTTCTTACCAACATAAAAAGGATTCAAATCCTGTCAATCTTATTTAGTTTTGTTACCGCAATTAGCCGTGAGTTGTTGGTCATGGGTTCGAATATGAAAACAGCGTCTTTGCATATGCAAGGATACAGGCTGCGTACTATATCCATCCCCCTTACCTTCGCATAGCGAGGAATCTCTGAACAATTGAGTATGTAGGTTTTTTTTAATTAGCCGTGAGTCACGGATACCTTAATCATTGAACTTCTAAAATGTTTGTGTGAGAATTTTTTTTTTTTTTAATTGGCAAATGTTAATTTATTAATGTTGTTAGAAATGTCAATTGGGGAAATTCGAACCTGTGACCTCTTCCCCCTCCCTTCTCCCTTCACCCTTCACCCTTCCCCAATCATTGAATCAACCTTATATCTCCTTTGCATGAGAAAATGTACCCCAATGAATTTGATTATTTATATAGTTGCATTTATATTGTTACAGGCAGAGGCTATAGGGAAAAGAGGGCAGGATTTAATGGAAAGCTTGAACATGAATCGAATTTATGAATACATGTTCCACCTTATTTCTGATTACTCAAAACTTCAAGACTTCAAGCCTATTCCACCACCAACTGCCCTGGAAGTTTGTGTAGAATCTGTGCTTTGCTTTGCTGATGAGAAGCAGAGGATGTTCCTCAATAAATCATTTACATTCCCTTCACATAAACCTCCTTGCAATCTCAAACCTGCCTAGTTATATCACCTCTTAGTATACACCACAAATATACTAAAGGATTTTACACATCCAAGAACATGGAATCTCCCAGTGAACATTACACGTTATTAAATAGTGTAAAAATATAGTGCCTTTTAGGTTATCATTTACAAGATTTAGCTTTAATAATAGGTCATCAGCATTTATTAGAAAACAACACCAAAGGAATTTTCATTTTCATTCTCTTCCCGGTCATTCTCTTGTTACTCTTTATTTTATTTTATTTTATCTTTGTCTTCCCCTTTTTCTATTTTGCATAAATTTCTTAATTCACAACTAAATTTAAGATAAAACAATCTGAGCCAATATACAATTTTGTGACTTGAGTAAAATTCTAAATGGTTGATCATCATAATGGAGATTCGATTAGAATCCTTTTCATCATAATGTCTGCAGCCAACACACCCAAACCAATAAAAACTTGATGGTCGAATAGTCATAGACTATTAACACTTTCAACTACAGAGACAGTAAAACTATAAAGGTAAGACCATGTGGGGGGAAATGCATAACTGACCAACTGGCAAAAAAATTTAAAAATTGTAAATTTAATAAAAAATTACGAAAATGCAATTGTTTGTAAAGTAATTACAAATGTATAATAACTAAATACGCCCAGCATTAATGTAATACCTTGAATTTTAACCATGTGTTTAAGCCTAGATTAAGCCGGATTAAGCATAAGATTAAGAATTATAATCATGCTTTAGAATCCTTTGAAGAAAGCTTAATAAAAGAAGGAGAAAACAGTTTCGAACCAGTGGCGCTAACCGCGTGGAGCCTGGCGCTAACCGCGCGGGATGCATGAAACAGGCCAATGGTTTCGGCCATCTCACGCTATCAGCGTGGATACGGCGCCAATGGCGCGAGTTCCTCGAACCTATGGCGCGGTCAGCGCGAGATCTGGCGCGAGCCGCGCGAGAGAATTAAATCAGGCCAATTGTTTCGGCCATTCCACGCCACCAGCGTGGAGTTGGCGCGGACAGCGTGGCTTGGCCGAGTTTGTGGCGCGATCAGCGCGGGAACGGCGCGATCCGCGCGGGACTTTCGGGCAGCCTATATATAAAGCTCATTTGGACGAAAATGGAGGAGAGGAAGAGAGAGAAAAAGCCATTGTTGAGAGAGAGAGAGCTTTGTATCTTCTCCATCTTTCATCTAAACACCTCCGACCCAACTGAGAAAGTGTTCAGAGCCTCGAGATAAACTAGTGACTCGGCTTTATTTTCGACAAGAGGCGGTAAACGGCGAGATCGAGATTTCTAAGGGAGCCCTTGGAATCGAAGAATCAGAGGCAAATGAAGCTTTGTTTGAGCAATCTGCCTTAGGGAAAGTGATTCCCTAGTGTGTCTGGGCTACGCAGAGATAAGAAACTCGAGCTCTAGCCGTTGATTCTGTGTTTGGGTTTTGGTTGATTTTGAATACCTTGAGAGCTGTTTTTGGAGGTGTTAGAGCCGTTATTAGGCTTGAACTCTGTAGAGTTTTATGCTCAAAGGGTTGTTCTAAGGAAGTTAGAGCCTTGAATCATCATTATTGATGAAGTTTGATTTTGGCTCTGAGTATATATGAGCAGAGATAAAAGGCTAGTGATATGACTAGTATGAACCTTAGAACAGTTGACAAAGTTATTCCTGAGATAGTATAGATGCTGTGTGTAAGCTGATATTGATGTTAATGGGAAGTTTGATATTGAGAAGGCTAAAGCATGAATATGCTTGATATTAGCCTGATCAGAGTCTTAGTTGAGGCTCTGGAGCCGTGTGTAGGCTGAGTAGGATCCTTGTGAGGGTCTGAGAATCACTTGTGAAGTGATTTGTTATATGTTATGTGGAAAGGATTATAGTTTCCTTTCGTTCTAACGGCTTAGAACCGTACTTGATGAGTTATGTGCTTGTTCTTATATAGGACGTGAGCTTGATAGCTCTGGTGATGTTGACCACGAGGCCGGGAGAGCCGGTGATCTGTCTAGAGCAGGTAAGCTCTTGGTTCTTGTTTGTGTATCCTTTGCTGTGTTCCACCATTCACCAAGTGAGGTGATGGTTCTGATATGCGTGAATGCATGTATATGGATGTTGTGTGAGGCTGTTAATGCCTATTGATTGATGATTTGTGCCCTGTGAAAGGGAATT
>PYAF01006111.1:132618-142890 GCA_007407185.1 Glycine tomentella
AAAGTCTTGTTAAGAAAATAAATGCTACACTTTTAATAATAAATTTTATTTTGTGTTTTTTTAATTGGGGTTCATAATAATAAAACATATTTATCACATAATAATAATAGTAATATAATATCTCATAATAATTATTAAAATTTATTAATTTAATTAATTATATTAAACTTGTTAAAAATTAATTATTTAAAAAATTACCTTTTAAATCATTGAGCCATACTTATTTTTTTTATCCAATTACTTTCTACCTAAATAATGAATATGTGATTGGTAATCCATTTATTACAAAAAAAGTCTTTAAAATTCTTATATAAAGCAATAACATTTTTATATAGTCTTTTAAAATCTAAAATTATGTTAAAATAATCTTTCAAAATTCCAATCTAATACACCACTTAATCGGGAAGAAAGAAAAGATCTTAATTTCTAATATTAATTACTTTTTAAACAAAATTGTAAATAATGAATGAGGAGGTAATATTATATTATTATTATGAATGTTTACGTTTGCATTTATTTTCTTAACAAGACTTTTCTCTCGCAAGTGGCACTTTCTTCTTTCTTCTTCTTCTTCAAACTCGTAACACTTTTTTCCCCTCTAAATGAAGAAGAAGAAGCCTTCACCTTCCCAATGACACCAACCTTCACTCTCTCCCTCTCCCTCTTCGCTATTCTCGCCGTCACCGCCGTCCACTGCCTGGGCTCTTCCGCCACCACCGCCGTCACCTACGGCACCGCCACCGTGTGCGGCATCGTCGCCGGGGAGCCCCAGCACCGCATCCAGTGCTCCCGCAACGGCAGCAGCGTCGCTCCTCTCACCCTCCCCAACGCCTCCTTCGACGCCATCTCCGGCGGCCGGAGCTTCTTCTGTGGCCTTCGCTCCGGCGGCCGCAGCCTCCACTGCTGGGACACCGCCGCCACAACCGCCTCCTTCCGCTCAAAGAGAGTCTTCCACAGCGACGTGGTGCAGTTGGCTGACGTGGCAGTTGGCGACTCCCAGGTCTGCGCGAGAGAGGTGCAATCCGGTGTGGTGCGGTGCTGGAGAGGAAGCGGTGGGGCCCAGTTCAGTTCTCCTTCGGAGAGTTTAAGGTTTCGGAGCATCACATGTGGTTGTGGTTTTTCATGTGGGATAGTAAAAGAGAGTGGAAGAGTTGTGTGTTGGGGTGATGATCATGGGGGTGCAAATAGAAAAAGTAGTATTAGTGATGAGATTCAAAGAGAGTTTAAGAATTTCACCATGTCAAGTTTGGTTGCTGGGGTGTCTCATGTGTGTGGTTTGACTCTTCACGGGGCTTTGGTTTGTAAAGGGAACAATGATTCTGGTCAACTAGGATACAACAACAACAATGATGGTGTTTTATTAACAACTTCTTTGGATCATTTTTCAGGTCTTGCTTTGGGAGAAGATTTCACGTGTGGAATTAGGACTAGGAACGGTGTTGTTGTGTGTTGGGGTGGTGGTTTTGATAGTAATGTGGTGAAAGGTGTTTCTTTTGAGTCACTTGTTGCTAGTTTGGATTACGTGTGTGGGTTAACAACTAGGAATTTGACAGTGGTGTGTTGGGGTAAAGGTAGGTATTTTCATCATGTGCCTAGTGAGGTTCCATTGGGTGTGATTCTTCCAGGTCCATGTGTTAAAGGTGCTTGTAGTGGTTCTTGTGGTACATATTCTGATTCTGGTGCTCTTTGTCATGGCTCTGGAAGTATTTGTTACTCTTGTCAAACTGAGATTCCACTAGCTGTTCCATTGCTTCCACCATCATCATCAACAACAACACAAGTTGTTCCAAATCAAGAACAACCTTCTTCACGTGGAGGGAAAAACAAAAACTTGAAGGAGTTTTTGGTTTTTCTGATTGTTGGATCAGTTGGTGCTTTTGTGGGGTTATGCGCTATTCTCTATTTCATTTGGATTTTTGCAAGGAGGTTTTTGTTGAGGAGAAAAGAAGTAGGAGGAGGAGGAGGCAATAATAATTCTGTGAAGCCTACTAGCTCAGCGAGTGATGCATATGTGGATATAATCCCCATGCCTAATTTTGGTTCCAATGGAACAACATTCAGAACATTTTCTAGCAAAAGTCAGGGATCAAGAAGATTGGGGAGGCATAGGAGTGGTTCATTGTCGAAGCATGTGGACAGAACCGAGAGTTTCTCATTGTCTGAACTTGCAACAGCCACTGAAAACTTCTCATTGTGTAATAAAATAGGTGCTGGTAGCTTTGGAAGTGTTTACAAAGGCATGCTAAGAGATGGTCGTAAAGTTGCAATTAAGAGAGGAGATAGTACTAGTACCATGAAGAAGAAATTTCAGGAGAAAGAGATTGCTTTTGATTCAGAATTGGCTATGCTGTCACGGCTTCACCACAAGCACTTGGTGAGGCTAATTGGGTTCTGTGAGGAGAATGATGAGAGGCTCTTGGTCTATGAGTACATGAGCAATGGTTCACTTTATGACCACTTGCATGACAAGAACAATGTTGACAAGAGTAGCAGCATTTTGAATTCTTGGAGGATGAGGATCAAGATTGCACTGGATGCTGCTAGGGGAATTGAGTACATTCACAACTATGCAGTTCCACCCATTATCCACAGGGACATTAAGTCCTCAAATATACTCTTGGATTCAAATTGGAATGCTAGAGTTTCTGACTTTGGATTGTCAAAAATTTGGCATGAGACTGAGCAAGAATTGATGTCCACCACCAAAACAGTTGGAACTGTTGCATACATAGACCCTGAGTACTATGTGTTGAATGTGTTACCGCAAAGAGTGATGTGTATGGTTTAGGAGTGGTGATGTTGGAGCTTCTTACAGGGAAAAGAGCAGTGTACAAACCTGAAGATGGATCAGGCCCTATGGGGGTGGTGGAATACACAGGGCCAAAGATTGCATCTGGAGAGCTTTGGAGTGTGTTGGATTATAGAGTTGGTCATCCTGAAGTGAATGAGGTTGAGTCCATTGAAATCATGGCTTACACTGCTATGCATTGTGTGAACTTGGAGGGAAAAGAGAGGCCTGAAATGACTGACATTGTTGCCAACTTGGAGAGAGCACTGGCTTTTATTGAGGGCACCCCTACTAGTCTCTCCTTTGCTTCATTCTCTTCCCCTCTTGAATAAAATCTTATCCTCGAATTCACTCATGAAATTCTTTCATTTTTTTTCTTTTTCTAAAATTATTCTTTGGGTTGTACATGTATGAACTTTAGGTGAAAGCATAAGAATCTCTCATCTGAGATATTGAGAGCAAAAGAAAAGCAAAAGGATTGATGGTCCATTTTGATTCTCAACAATTTTTGTTACAACCTCTTAAGGTTTTTTAGATTTTATGACTATTGACCAATGACCATTGCAATTATTTGTAATTTCCTGCTATATAAAATATTGGAATGAAATAGCAGCACAATTTAAAACTTTGTTGCATAGTTAGCAATTGATTACATGATTTTGCTATAATGTGAAGATTACTGAAATAGTTCGAGTGTTTTTAAGAAATAATGATGAAGTGTATATTTGAATTAAAGTTTGCAAACCGAGTATATAAAAATATTTCAAGTCTTGTTACCCAAATGAAGTTAGCAGAGAAAAATTTAGAGCATGTTTAGGTATCCATTGCAAATGGATGTTGGTGGCAAAATGAAGTTTGCAAAAGAATCTCTGTTTTTTTGTTTTTCTGGCCTTCAGTTTGCGGTAAATCATTAGATTTGATATTGGAATTCGTGCACAAGTTAAATTGAAAATTAAACATGCTTTTTACTCTTAAACATACTTTTACGGGATAACCAATCATGATCCCAAACTAAGATACTTTTGAATCATCCCACCTGAAATCCAAACATCCATAGGTGTTACTTCACTTGTTGGACTTATTTGAGTGAGGCCAGCTTATTTGTTTGTACTTAAACCGCCCAAAAGTACTGGCCATTCAGATTGGGTAACAATTTTAAATAAATTTAATTTAACGAATGCTTGCTTCATCATTTTTTGCTTAATTTAATTCCTGGCCAAGTAGGCATGGGGCATGCAGAATTAATTAGTGTTAAGGTAAGTCGAATCCTGCCAAATTTGAGATCAAAACCACTTTGGGGCACATTGATTTAGGCCCGTTTTCAACGGAACCAGCGGCCTGATGCTTATACGCAAGAGATGGTGATCTGTCCTAGAGGATTGTAAATGGATTTGTTTCTTAAAGCATCTTTAATGTGAATGCTTCATTTGCTTAGAATTAAGTAACGTTGTTTAATAAATTTTTATCATTGAAGCATATGATTAGACAATGCATTGCTTAAGTGAGTTATTTATATAAATAATGTTGCTTAATTCATTCCTACCAATTAAATAATCATTTTTCAATCACAAAATTTAAACTGTCTTCGAAATTCATACCCAAAGACGTTTAATTATTCGTCATTCTCCGTCATTCTTTCTCCTCAAACCGCAAAAAACCGCCTTTGAAATTCGTACGCAAAGACGCTTAATTATTCGCCATTCTCCGTCACTCTCTCTCCTCAAACCCTTCAATTCCAATCTATGCCTCTCTCTCTCATCGAAGCTCTCCCTCTCTGTGTTATCTGTCTTGCTTTTTCCGCGCCATCGCGACTCCCGCCCTCTCGTGCTGGTCACCACTCTCCCGCCCTCTCATCACGGAGAAGCTCTTTCTGCGCAATCGTGACTCACTGTTTTAGGGTTTGGTCACATTTTTGTTCCATTATTATTTTTTATTCCATGAAGTGAAGTAGAGAGGTTCTTTCTTTCTTCGATCGCATTGCTCGCTCACAAGTAGGGTTGAGTGCCCTCACACTCCTTCTCTGTGATCAACAACTGGCTCCGTCGCCTCAGCATTCTAGCAGCTACAACTTCTGCGTGACTGTTGCTGAGACCATCAAGTGTCGTGACGTCAACAATGGAGGCACATATCTGGGAGAGAAGACTAGATGTAGTGGCTCCAACTTGTTGGTCACGTCCATCTTGACGTGCACTATTTCCATATTTTGACAAGTACATGTACAATGGAAGGTCCTAAGAAAACAAAAAAAGAACAAAACATGGAATAAAAAAATAAAACTTTTTTTTGAAAGAAAAGAATAATATTAAAATAAAATTTATGATGTGTTAAATAATACTATCTTTGATCATATATATATATAGGAAATAAGTTATAATGTAAAATATATTACAACTTATTTTTTATAAAAAAAAAAAAAAACTTATTTCTTATGTATAGGACCAAAGTCTCAAAATAGAGGTAACTTCCGTGTGAATGTTTAATGAATAAAATTAATATTTTTATAAAAATAAAATTAAGTCTTTCAAGCCTATCATAGTAGTGCTGCTGTTATAGCGTATGAAAAGCCGCTATTTTGACCGTATAATACTATTGAAAATCACTTAGGAATTTGAATCATAACGTACTCCTCCATTGCAGTATTTGAATCATAACGTACTCCTCCATTGCAAGCCCTTGACTACTATTATTACACTTGCATGTGATATGAAATATTATCAACAAATTGGTCGGGGCAAAAAAATTTGAAAATTGTAAATTTAATAAAAAATTATGAAAATGCAGCAGTTTGTAAAGTAATTACAAGTGTATAGCAACTAAATACGTCCAACACTAACATGTTAAAACATGTTCACTGTGGACGTGACCCAGCTCCATTTAGGTTGCTCCTGGACGTGATTAATTACGTCCTGCATGGACGTGTTTGGTGAAGGAGTTAGTGACCGTGGTACGGGGAAATGACCGTGCTGCACTGTTTTGTTGATGTCTTATATCATATTCATAGCTGCTTCTTTTCTTATGCCAAGAGGCTTAACCACGTTATTTCGGTGAGGGATTATATAATTAAGTATTAACTAATATTGTTGTCGTGAATAGAAGAAGGGATTGTTAACTGTCTTCATATAAAATAGAAGAATAGTTTGATATTATTTATTATGTAGTAACATTCAATTATAATGCTAAAATTATTTCTAAAATTGGAAATAATGATAATGAAGTAAAGCATATTATTTACTACTAACTTTAAAAAAACAGAACCAGCCATTCAAAACAAAAATGGAACCAGGAAAAGAATTTCTCATATTTCATAACATACTCTACATGTGAACTCTTTTTTTTTTTACAGCAACATACTTACTGTGTACTTCAAAATCGGTAGCAATAATTTATCACTATACTTGTATAGTGCAAATTAGGTAGTAATTAATAAGCTTGCATTTGTTTTTCACTCCTACAATGAGAGAACACGAAATTAGCTGGACCTCATTATAATCGCTGTACTATGAATATCCTAGCTAGCTTATTCTTGATTAGGTTATCCACATACTCTCTTAATTATTTCAAAGTATTTTCGGGTTCTCATACACATAACAAAATAGCTATTCAACAATCTTACATAAAAAAAATAATATTTAACTAAATTAATATTATTGAAATAATCAAAGTATTATTATTTTATAGAAATTTATGTTTTTAACATGGACCAAAAATGAAAATAAGCAAAATATCAATATGTGATTTGATCACAGAGAGAGAAAGGGAAAAGATAAACAACTAATTTGAAGATTATTTTCTTTATAAATATACAAACTCCACTAATCTATAAATTGAGCGTGTTTGACAGTCCCATATTGATAAATAATTTTCAAACAGTCTCAAATTTGTAAATATTTATTAAAAAAATATTATTTTGGTATTGTTGCGGATAATGTGTTTCTTTTTCACTTTTACTTTCTCATGGTTATAAGATGCAAGTTAGTGATGCATTGATTGGTTATATTGAAATACCTTTTACAACACTTTCATAATCTAAAAAAAATCAGCAAAAAATTGTTAGATATTAAAGAGAAAAAGTCACTAGCTTTAAAATATATACTTATATAAAAAATGAGATTTTTTAAGGATTTGTTATCTTTGTAATCCTTAAATTTTTTGAGGATTTTCGTAAGGACAAAAAAAAAAAGAAACTAAATATAAAGACGGAAAACAGTTAAGGGACGTTGATAGTAAAAAAAAAAGGTTCTGAAACTAAAATAGAAATCCATAAAAGTTAAAAAACTAAGTAATAATAAATTATATACTTATAGTTGTACAATTTTAATAAAAAATTATACAAACAATTAAAATAATATGTAATTATAATGTAATATTTAAATCAATAAAACTAATTAACATTAAAATAGCAGTTAGTCTAATTTATGTGTTTTCGAATTCGAATATTTAACATGCATGCAGTTGCAGTGTTGCACTATATAATACCTAGACAGAGTTTTACGGTTCCAAGTAGTTATATCCGAGTGACTCGAGTAGTGTTGTCATGTATTTTCTTATAAAATTAATAAATAGATCAAAGATAATAATGATAATTTTATAAAGATTAATCTTATTATTAGTATTATATTAAAATTTGAAATAATACTTATTAAGAATATTAGTGAAAAATAATTAATATTTAATTGAAAAGCTAAAATGGAGATTTGTTTTTTCTTCTTACACACTTATTATGAACTGATTTTTTGTGTCAAAATTCAAGATTGAATATTGCATTACAACAAAACACTGAATTAGCGGCGGACCATTTGTGATCTCCTAAGTAGATGTTTCTAAAAAAATAACAATATAATTAAAAGCATTGATTTAATATAAAAAAATTATTATAAAAGTAGAGTATCGTCATTACTTTATATATTTTTTTTTCGATCTCTTGATTTCTTCCTCATATTTTTAAATTTGTAAACGACAACCAAGTCACCAAGGCCATATTGATAAATAATTTGTATGTAAAAAAGATAAAGAAACTATGACGGATTTGATTCACCAAGGCCATTATCAAACTTGGTTAACACATGCAAGAAACTATGCTGTTTTTTTTTTTCGTAGACCACAATATTCTTTATTGAAGTAAATTCGGTTTAGTTGGTAGAATCAGTTTAGATGGGGAAGCTCATATTTATCGAAATTATTTGCTTAAAACTTGAATTTAAAACTTCTAGTTACAGTAAAATAATTTCTCGTCAATTGATATATTCGTTCTGTGATTATACTCGATCACTTGTTTGATTATATATCGTTTAACTTCTGTATATTTGCATGTCTATCAACACTATAAGAAAAGAAGCAGCGTATGAATATGATATAAGACAGCAACAAAACATTGCAGCACGGTCAGCCATTTTGATATTAGACACGGTCATTTCCCCTTTTTTTAAAGGCAGCACAGTCACCTCCAAGGAGGACGTGACTCCTTCACCAAACATGACTCCTTCACCAAACATGTCCACGCACGGCGTGATTAATCAAGTTCAAGGACAACGTAAATGGAGCTGGGTCACGTCCATAATGGACGTGTTTCAACAGGTTAATTGTAACGCCCCCTCAATCATGAGGGTCATTACTAACCATAATCCACAATAACATATATAATTAATCAGAGTTTAAGCAGTTTGGAAGCATAGACTAAAAGTGATATCATCAAATGTCATCTGCATAACACTGTACACCTAATATGGTGAATATACATACATCTCTGTTTAAGTACAAAACTGTACAATATCCCCTCAGGGTACAACAAAATCAAAACCAAAGGCAAAATACAAAACATCAGAGCCACATGCTCATGTCATCTAAGTCTAAGGTTTACAAACAGCAGCTATCCCTGCATAGGCCTCTTGCCTTGGGATCTATCTGCTCCTCCTGAGGAATCACCTGCAAAACATAAGCCCCACACACGGGGTGAGATATAAAATCCCAGTAAACTCAGGGCCCTTGGAGGTATTTCCTTCCCCTGGTTCACTTCCATACACATATACATAAAAATAGTATATCAACACAAATCCATATCAACATCAGAGTATCATCAATATGTATTCATTTGACCACAATCAGTGAATCACTCATCAATGCTCATGCACAACAATGCATCTATGTCTGACCACAATCAGACTAAGCTCATCAATACTCATAACTATCATGCAGAGGCTACATCTAAGTATATAGGAACATCTCCACTCAGGGAGGTGATCGCAGTCGTACGCAATCAAATTAATTCAGTTTTAAATGTAGTACTAGGAAGTGACTCCTAGGTCGTCTCTCAAGGACCAATTGTCTATGTTCAAGGGATTAAACGTGCAAGGGGTTTTTTTTTGTGGCAGAATGCAAAAATCTAAAACAGAATTCGAAACTAAATTAAACAGAAACACGAAATTAATTGCAGTGATTAAAACAAGTCAGACCCTTCGAACTGATTGCGCCTCTAATATTCTTGGTTCACGAAAGATAATTTGTTCTACTTAATTCTCATCAGTCCAGATTAATCAACTAAGCGAAGATTAACCTAAAATGTCATTACACGAATTAAACAAACATGAACCTCGTTAGGGCAAACTCTCAGAATTAAGCAAACTGAGATTCTGAATCAATCAACACCAGAATCATTAAGCACGAATCCAATTCAAAAAATACAGAACAAAACCCTAACAAGGAAGAATAAGCAGAAAACGAATTGCAACACAGAGAACCTCCATTGAAGGTCTGCAATCTGTCCTAGGGTCCAACCCTAGGATTTAGCCTTCCATTAATTCGAAAATAACACAGAACCGCGAATTGAAACAAAACGTAACATGACGCAAACCTAAATACTGAAAATGAAACAACAGAAATCGGAAGCAGAAAACGAAATTGAAATTGAGACAGAACAGAAATTGCAGAAAACGAAAGCGAATGTAGAAGAAGCAGAAACGAAAACGAAAATACAAGAAGCAGAAACGAAACTGTATTCCCAAATTAAAATTCCAAACAGAAACGAAATCCAATCACAGAGTGCTCAGTAGAAACGAAAAACCCTAAAGAGAAGAAGCAGAGAAAACGAAATACTCTAAAACCCTAAAACGAAAATAGTTGAGCCTCCTTCTGCATGGGCACAGTTCCCAATTAAATAGAGTGACTGACCTAAAAACGAAAAATGGGCTTTTTTTAACAGTTTTGGCCCAAAAACGAAAATACAATTAAAACGGAAATAAAATATTATGAAACTAATGCTGACGCGCGGCATCCCAATCTTCAAGTCCACGAATTAATTCCAAGCCCAATTAATTATTAATCTGCCCTGAAAAATCAAATTAGAATAATTAAACTTAAAATAATCCAAATTAATTAAAATCTGAATTATCGGTCCAATTAAGTCCTAATTGAGAAACAGTGCAAAATATAAACATTTAAACACAACTAGGGATTAAAATGAGTACAGAAAGATGAGTAAATAGTGATAA
>PYAF01006111.1:158584-188934 GCA_007407185.1 Glycine tomentella
GGAAGATTGAAACGAAACGAATTGCCGTTTAATGCACCATCAAGCTTTAATATTGATGACTTGATGTGTTTTAATGTTGGATATTCAGTTTATTTTTTTTTAAATATGAAGTAGACTCTTATATACGATTTACGTTTCTACGATTTTACGATTTTACTCAGCTCACCGATTCTACCTAGACTCTACGATTTAACAACATAGTTTGGAACCAATGGATCTATCATGCTTCATGTGTATCTAAGACTCATTTTACAATATTATACTGTTCAACAGGGACATAATTTTTTTTGGAGCATTAACTATTGATAGATATGATTTAACCATTATTTTTTACTAAACTTTGTAAATGAATGATCTTTTGAACTTCTAGTTCACATTGTTTTGTACGAGGATCGAGATAATGATAATTCATTTAAATTGATCTCTTTTTTCCAATTGCTTACTATTTTCCCCTCGTGTTGGAAAAACAAATTCAAAATAACAATCAACAAACTGAGTCATAAATAAATCTAATGTTGATAATTTAATATATTTATTACATATGGAGATTCATATCTAACATATATTTTCAACCTCCTTTGAAGACTCATCTTAATGTGTTGTGATCAAACAATTGGACTTATATTTACAACATATACAACACATTTGAAGAAAAAATATTAAATTGAAAATATAAGGTTGCTAATTGGAAATCAATTTCAAAAGGATAGAACTAACTATAACATGTTGACTCGATGCTAATCAATATTGCAACATTGCAAGATTGCATTTCCCCCAAGAAGACATTGATAGTTTTGATCTCATGATTAATGATCTTGTAATCAATTTTAAATCTTTAACAAGTGATTTTGCAAGTCCATTTTGTGTATGAACATGTTTTGTATGATGTTGACTATTGTTCTGTTTTAATGAATAGGGGTTTCTAGCAGAATTGCTAGTACGTTGATGTTGGATTAAAAGTCTTTCTAAGGTATTTATGGAAGAAATGCCTCTGGGAATGTTGATCACTATGCACTTTAATACCAACCAATGGAGGTGAGGTGTGTGCGCAGTGCTAATGAAAAAGTAGAGTAGAGAGAACATGTACCTTTCTCCATGAATGTAACCTCTATTTATAAGTGAGTTACCTCTAGACTTGTTGATACCTCCTTACGGCTTGTTTAGCTAAGATCTCTAACTGTTGAGATCACAATCTTTATTTGTTGTGATATTCTTCAGTGGTTGTTATGTGTATAATTTAGATCTCCTTGACTATTGTTAAGATTTTGAAACAGTGGATCCTTAATGGGTCTTTCTGTGATTAATACTACTAGGCCCATATATTGAATCTATAACAGTTGCCCCCAGCCCAGTTGTCAAGGCCTCTAGACAGCCAGTATGTATTAATCTATACAATTCTAGTTGGGATGCATACAATGAATCTATAGATTCCTTTATTTAGGGATATGTCAATCGGATAGGTATACGCCGGGTTACTCCTAACTGTCCTTATCCGAGCATTGCTTTGTATTGGGTTGTTTCTTTACTCATGCCTTAAGTGACATTATTCAAGTACTACTACATGACATGACATCCAGGATGGGATACATCCTATAAAATTACTCCATTATGTCCTTTCATTAGCTGTAATACGTGACATACGCATTTAATACGTTGTCGCTTCATTACACGCCTCAATCCTAATGTTTTAAATGGATTTGTCTTTTTTTCCCTCAAACGTTAAACTGATTTGTCTCCTTTACCCCTATGCACGATGTTTCATGCCTGACAGTTATACAGTCACACCATTTCGTGCCTTTGACAGTTGCGCTGTCATAATTCCTCTCTATCTTTATAAATCGTTTCATTTTCATTTGTATCTTCTTCTTCTTTTTCGCATTATCGCTATACCTCTCTCTGCATTTTGCACGTCCTTCTTGTTGCCATTCGCAACCAAAACTTTCGAGAAACTCTAACAAATCAGGTATCTCCATTACCATAAACTTCTTTCTTCCTTTCCTATTTCCTTCGTGTGTTGTTGGTTCTTCTCATTGGAGTTTCGTTCTGGCGTCATTTCTTCCTATTCTTGTGTTATTTCTTTCCATTCTTTCTTAAAACGATTTCCTTCTTAAATAATTTCCTGTATTTTCTTTTCTAGTTACCTGCATTACTACTTTCTTCTATCAACCTTTCTTGTAAACTCCCTGTTTTCCCCATTTAAAATGAAATTTTCTCTTGAAGAAGAAGCAAAATTGTGCCAAACCATTTCCCCTAGGGTTGGGTATTGGTTCTTTGGTTTTCCCCTTTCCGAGGAAGAAAGAGAAAAGACTCTGTTTCGCTCACATACTAGTGGGTCTGATAAAGCAACGAAAACTAAAGTTTTCTTAAAAACCAAATTTCCTTGGACCAAAATCAGAACAAACTTAGGACTAGGACCTCCTCCGAATGTTCTTTATCTTCAGCTCTATATCCTGAACCGCAAAACCCGCAATCGTCTTTAGAACAAAAGGGTTTTACCTCAGATCCTTCCTTCGAAACCCGGTTCGAGCCATGTGTTGACTGTGTTATTGAAGGTACCTGTCTTTTGAAGTCCGGCCTCGACTCCATGACTGATTCAGTACTCGAGTGTTGTCATCACAACCCGGTCCTCATCCCAAAGCCGAGCCTTGCTCGGCAGAGTAGGAGTCTTATGCCGAGTAATCCTCTTAACCTTCCCCTGAATGCCGACAGTCCTAGAGGCATCGTCGTTATCTTGGATGATACTTCCACGTCAACAAACTCTTCTTCCCACCTAACCAATATTTCTTCAGGTATGTCATTGCTTTACTGATCATTACTTCTTTAATGTAGGTATTTATGGACCCAACATTGGAACAAGTTGTCGATTCTCAATCCGTCGAATCACATCTGGGTTCCCCTCCTCCTGCTATGTCTTCTAAATTCCCGTGGCTGACATATTAGGTTTTGCAGACGTTGTCCGAGCTTAACTTGGAGGACGTAAAATTTTGTCACATATCCCCCTGCTAAGAACGAGCCTATTTGCTCTTTGCGGGAAAAGAATGATCCTTCTTTTTTCTTTTTCTACAAAGATGTAATAACTAGGATAGGGATCCGATTTCCTTTATCTGAGTTTCAGATGAATGTTTTGAATCATCTTCATGTGACCCCTTCACAAATTCACCCAAATAGCTTGGGCTTCATGAAAGCTTTTGAACGTTTTTGTAAATATTTAAAATTCCTTGTACAGTTTCCCTTTTCTTTATTACTTTACTGTACAAACCAGTAGGACACGTAGAGAACCCTCGAATAGAAAAGGATGGACTTCCATCCGGGATCATACAAAGCGTAAGCTCTTTAAGGAATATACAGATTCTTTCAAAAACTTCAAGAATAAATACTTCAAAGTTGTTGCCGAATTTGGAAAACAACCTTTTTTCCTCTGTTCTCCCGAGTCTAGGGACATGGAGTGGAAATTTCCATTCTACTGGTCCCGTACCCATCATGACCTTCCTCTTTCATCCTACCGTTTCAAGGAGACGAATTTATCGGATGCTGACGCTTTCTCGATAACCCGGATAGCTGCCTATCAGGAAGCTCATGGTCCTCCTAACGTAGCTTCCTTTATACGCACACAATCGAGTACAATTTTATCCATTTGCTATGTTTGTATATAACTTTGCTTGTTTTAACCGTTTCTTTGCTTTTCTTTCACAATTGCTGATATGGGAAAGCAATCGATGCCTTCGAATCCGGCTTTCGATGCCGAGAAAGCAGCCTGGCCCACCTCGGCATCCAACAATCCACCAAGGCAATCTCAACCACCTTCTTTTCTCAACGCTTTGGTGCGAGGGAAAATTTCTACGGCCTCAGGTCCTGAGTCCAAGAAGCGAAAGCTTTCTGAGGCCCAAAAGGGTAAGGCTATAACTTTTGCCTAGGCACCTATTTCCGAGGCCCCAAGGGATAAGACTCCAGCTACATCGGCTGCACCTGCTCCAACAGTAACCTCGCCTCCACCAGTCGCCCCTCCACTAGCTCTAGACACCTCTGCTTCCGGTGCAACCAGATTTGTACCTGGTTCCCTTTGGGATTAGGGTATTACTGATGAATTATTTCGTGCTGCTCGCGCGCCCAAACGCTTCGCTGAGTCAGTTCTCTTTTCGGAGGCTGACATTCAAGAGCTTAGTTGTATAGAACTTAACACTATGAAATGCGCATCCCTGGTTCATAGTTTAGCGAATGTGAATACCAGTTATGCTAGAACAGTCAATGAGCTTCAAGCCTCCAGGGAAGAGACAAAAAAGATTCATAAGGAACTTCTTGTAGCTCACAACACCGCTGCAAAAGAGCTGCGAGCATCTTGAGCGGAGAGAGAGAAGATCAACGAAGAGCTTCAAGCATCCTGTAAAGAAGCAGAGAGGGCTCATATTACTGTGGAAAAGTTGAAGTCTGATTTAGAATCTCTGTGTCAAAAGAATGTTGTCACCATCACAACTTTTAAGGAATTAACCGAGTTTTATGACAAGCAAATCCAGAAGCAGAATAAGACTAATGCAAAGCTGGAGTATGCAAGGTCTCAGCTTTCTGGAGCCATGGAAGGGTCCTTTAATAATGCGAAGGAGTAGATTCGCCTTTTGAATCCCGGGATTGAACTGAACAACTCAGGTATGCACTTTAAGGCATTTGTTAATGATGGCAAGTTAATGTCCCTTCCTTCTCCTTGCCAAGATTCAATGACTGAAATGGAAGAGGGTCAAACCCGCAGAGAAGAGATGACACCTGCCGATCAAGTTGACGACCAAGCTCAATCCCGGGTAGCTTGAGTATTTGAAGGGTAGGGATGCCGGTTGAGATTTGTAATCTTTTTCTTGTTGGGGACTTTGATCCCCATTAGAATTTGTATTGAACATTGCTGGGCTTGTTCTCGGTTTACTTTGTTTATTATACTTAACGTGAATCCATACTAACCCGTTCTTTACAATTTGCTTACTAGCGCGTGAATCCATACTATATTGGATTTTATTAGATGATTTGGCCAAAATCAAAAATATTCTTCACCGGCTGCATAAATATCCATCTGGTTTCAACGGCTAGGCATTTTATTAGGCAAAAACTTTTGTCTTTGCAACATGTTCCAAGTTATCATCCATAAACTTAATCGTGATACAAATTAATTTGCTACATGTAAAAATTTGATTTTCTAATCAAACATTCTTACATTTCGACCTGATCAGGGTTAACATAGCGTATTTCTCTTGTGCCACGATAATAATTTTGATGCATCACTTATGCAAAATTTTTTACTAAGTCTGCACGTCGTTCCGCACTATAGACAAAAGTTACAACTTTTCGAAATTACAATAAAGACAAAACTATTTTATTTATAAACTGTCATAAAACGACTCATGATCTTAAGTCACAATTACCGAATTGCAAACTTTTTTCGTAAACAGCTTAGGATCCCAATGAAAGAGACACAACGTGATTTTCGGGTTACGAACTTGTCATAAAACGGCTCATGGCCTCAATAAAAGAAAAACAACATGATTTTTGAATTACAACTTATGAATCCAACAAAGGAAAACAAATCAATATTTTTCCAAAATCATTGCTTATTGATCTTAACAAAAGAGTGACAATTTGTGACAAAACATTGGACTCTGATTTAACTGTAATACATTTTAAGTTTATTTGCATTCCAAGTTCATTTTATTACTTTCTCCTCAAGGGTTTCCAACACGTAGGCTCCCTGTCCAAGTTTCTCTAGAACCCGGTACGGTCCTTCCCAGTTGACTGCTAACTTCTCATCTCTGGCTTTTTTGTTTTCGATATCCGCTCGTCAGAGCACTAAATCACCTTTGTCAAAAGTTCGAAGCCTTAATCTCTTATTGTACCTGACAGTTGTCGTCTGTTTTGCCGCTAACTCTCTACAATGTGCACTAACTCGAACTTCATTCGCCAAATCCAACTCGATGGCCAAAGCTTTGTTGTTCTTTTCTTCTTCCTCCTCAAGAACGTTCTTCCTCCTCCAAGATGGTTGACCGATTTCAGCTGGTATCATTGTCTCGCAACCATATGTCATTCTAAACGGGATTTCTTTAGTGGACGTTTGAGCGGTGGTCATGTACCCCTATAGAACACAATACAATTATTCAACCCAATTAGAGTCAGCTTCTTGCATACGCTTCCTTAAATCTTCTACGGTCACTTTATTTGCAGCTTTGACCTGCCCGTTGGATTGCGGGTGTTCTACGGAAGCAAAATGGTGTTTAATATGGAACCCGATCATCTTTTCTTGAAATCGCTTGTCGATAAATTGAGTGCCATTGTCTGTCACGATTTCTCCCGGGATACCAAACCTGGAAATGATGTTTCTTTCGAAAAATCTTTGCACCCGAGCTAATGTTATGGTGGAAACAGGTTTCGCTTCTATCCATTTTGTGAAATAATCTACTGCAACTACCAACCATTTCAGCTATCCTTCTACTGCCTTGAATGGTCACAATAAATCCATTCCCCACTTAAAAAAGGACCATGGAGTCGAGATAGATTGTAACTCAACAGGCGGGGACCATATTATCTTAGCATGTTTCTGACAACTTTCGCATTTTTTAACATGACTTATAGAGTCAGCTTCCATTGTTGGCCAATAGTACCCGACTCGAAGGGCTTTCCTTGCTAATGCTTTGGCTCCCATATGTTGGCCATTTATTCCTTCATGTATCTCGGTCAACACATAGTCAACTCTGTCCGGGTTCAAACAAACCAACATTGGAGTATGCAACCCTTTGCGGTACAATTTATCCTCCACAATCGTGTACATGACCGCAACACGTACCAATTTCTTGGCTTCTATAACATCATCTGGCAAGATTCCTCTTTCGAGGTAATCAATCATAGGCCTTCTCCAGTCTTCAGCTATTAAGATTATCATTACACAACTTGGTTTAGAGACCTCCTGCTAAATGACAGTCCTGTGATTTCCCGGACTCTTGGTGCTTGCCAGTTTTGACAAAACATTGGCCTTGGAATTTTGCCCTCTAGGAATATGACTAACAACGACCTCATCAAACTCGAGTATGATTTCTTTGACCTTATTCAAATATTTGGCCAACAATGGCCCTTTCACCTGATACTGCCCCTCAATCTGGGCTGTAACAAGTTGAGAATCAGTAAACACCTTTAGCGTTTTTGCTCCTTGTTCTTTTTCCTGCAATAGTCTGGCTATCAGTGCTTCGTACTCAGCTTGGTTGTTAGATGTCGAGAAGTTTAACTAAATAGATTGCTCAATGGCTACTCCTTCCAGGTTTTCAATTATGATCTCGGGTCCGTTTCCCTTGACATTAGACGATCCGTGAAGATATACTTTTCAAACGTCGTCTTCTGTTCCTCCATTGACCGGGGTTAATTCCATGACTAAATCAGCCAGCGCTTGAGATTTGATAGCGTGTTGGGCTTCGTATTTCAAGTCAAATTCGGACAATTGTATTGCCCAGTTGATCATCCTTCTAGCCAAATCTAGTTTATGTATTACTTGCCAAATTGGCTTATTAGTTCTGACAATTATTGTATGGCCCTGAAAGTATGGGCAAAGCCTCCTTGCTATTACCAACAATGCAAAGGCTACCTTTTCTAATCTTTGATATCTCAACTCGGAACTTCAGAGAGCCCTGCTTACAAAATAGACTGGCACTTGGACGTTATTTGTTTCCCTCGCCAATATTGTACTGACTTCTTCATCTTCCACAGATAAGTACAATATTAGTACCTCTCCAGGTTCTGGTTTCGACAATACAGGTGGAGAAGCCAGACATTTCTTTATTTCCTTGAATGCGGCCTCACAATCCGGGTTCGATTCTATTGTAGCCTCTTTTTTAAGTAACTTGAAGAAAGGAAGTGCTTTTTCTGTTGATTTCGGGAGGAAACGCATTAAAGCCGCTAGTCTTCTTGTCAATTGCTGAATTTCTTTTTTGTTTGCTGGGAACTTCATGTCCAACATGGCTTTACACTTGTCCAGGTTGGATTCTATCCCTCTGTGGGTTAACATGAACCCCAGGAATTTGCCAGTCGAAACACCGAATGCACACTTGAGCGGGTTCAATCGAATGTTATACTCCCTAAGCCTGCTGAACATCTCTTCTAAATCTTGTATGTGATTAGTCGTAGTACCTATCTTCACAATCATGTCGTCTATATAGACTTCAATATTTCAGTCGAGTTAGTGCTCAAAGACCTTGTTCATCATCCTTTGGTATGTGGCCCCCGCGTTTTTCAATCCAAAAGGCATGACATTTTAACAATAATTTGCCTTTTCGCCTATAAAGGTAATTTTTTCTTGGTCTTCCGGAGACATAGCTATCTGATTATACCCCGAGTAGCATCCATAAAAGCTAGTAACTGGAACTCGGATGAGTTATCCACTAACTGATCAATATTGGGCATTGGATAAGAATCTTTGGGGCACACCTTATTTAAGTCAGTATAATATGTGCACACCCGCCGTTTGCCATTAGACTTTCTGACCATCACTACATTAGATAACCACGTAGTATATTGGATTTCTCGTATAAACCCGACATCCAATAAATCTTTAATGTGTTCCTCCAGTGCTTGCTTCCTTTATGGGCTGAGCTTCCTCTTCTTTTGTGCCATAAGCTTTGATCCGGAATATATTGACAACTTATGACAACAAAAATTGGGATCTATTCCCGGTATTTTCAATGTCTTCCATGCGAAAACATCTTGATTATTTTTAAGGCACTCCATCAGTTTGGCTTTAGTGACCAAGTTGACCGTGTTACCGATTTTGGTGATTTGCCAAGGCTGATCCCCTATTTGCAAAACTTCCTCCTGCTGGCTCCGGTCCCCATTCCTCGGCATCCTCGACATCTTCCCTCATGTCAAGCTCAACCATATTCACTGGTTTTCTTGGTTGACATTCTTCCATTTTCCTTCCATTCCGGTCTCCTTGACGTATCCGGGGTGGTGAAGATGGGCCACCCTCACTATCATTGACTGCGTTATAATAACACTGTCGGGATTCCTTTTGGTCTCCACAGATTGTCACCACTTTGTCGTTGTTCCCCACCATTTTTATCTTCTGATGTTTAGTAGATATCAACATATCCCACTTGTGGATAGCTGGCCTTCCTAAGATAACATTATATGGTGAGGGAAAATCGGCCACCACAAACATGACACGTTCTGATTTAAACGCTTCCTTGGTGTCTAAGGTCATCCAAAGGTCAATAGAACCTTTAGGGTTAGTGTTTTCTCCATTGAATCCTGTCAACATTGTTTTACATGGCTTCAAATCTTCTTCGTCAAGATTCATCCTTTTAAATGCACTCTGGAGAATAATATCTGCAGAGCTGCCATTATCTACAAACATCCTTTTGACCCGAAAATTAACCATAGTTCTGGTAATTACCAAGCCATCATGACTAGGCACCACATCTCTCATATCTTCCTCTGTGAAATAAAGCACAGGAGGCTCTGTCCTGTTACTTTTTCCCTTAAACTTGGGTTGTTCTCGCACTGAAAGAACTTCCTTGAGATACTTTCTTCTTTGGTTGGCAGTATCTCTTCCTCCTCCCAAAGCTTTTGAGATGACGTTGCAAACGAACTCGGGTTCTAAAAACTCGTCTCCATTGTCGTTATGCTTTTTTCTCTTATATTCTTTCTCTTTTCGGGGTTGGGTTTCGTACTGACACCCACCTTTACGCTTGTTCTGGCGACCCTGGATCTTTATCACGTATTGTCTTAATTTGCCCTCTCAGACAAACTTTTCAATCCTATCTCGAAGATCCCAGCATTAGTCAGTAGTATGCTCTGGTCCGTTGTGGAATTCGCAGAATCAGGATTGATCTACCCCGACCTTATTATATAACGAACGAGGTCGCTCCACCTTTTTCATGTCGGTTAAAGCTACTTCTCTCCAGACTTGTGACCGGGATGCATTTAGTGGAGTATATTTTTCGTATTTGGCATCATATTTTCCTGGCCTGAACTTGACATCCAAGTTCCTGCCTTGGTTATGACCCCCGTGGTGTTGCCTGCCTCTTTGAAGTGGACTCCTTCGTCTAGATCTAGTATGGATCGTACATGGACGGTAGTTGGAGTCAGTGGCTCTCCTAGGGTTTCCTCATTTGGGATCCTGGGGAAGAGGATCAAGCTGGCCCTTGCGAACAACTTGATGCACTATCTCCCTAGGGACTTCTTTCCTTCTCTCTGCCTATCGCATTAGTAATCTCCATTTGTTCTGGCCCCAAATACTTCTTTGATCGAGCCCTAAACTCCAAAAATGACTTTACCGAGTCTTTGTATATTGATTTAGCCAAACGAAATGATCCATCTAACCTGGCAGAGATGAGATAGACATGTACTTTTTCTTCCAATCTCTAAACTTACAAAGCCGCTTCCTTGAAACGGTCTAGATAACTTTGAAGTGTTTCACTGAGTTGTTTTCGTATCTTCCCAAGTGAAAATTCGAACTTAGGTTGTTTTTTGCTGGTGGCAAAAGTTAACAAAAATTTCTGTCCAAAACCTTCAAAATTACGTATCGACCGCAGTGGCAATGTATGGAACCAAGTTTGGGCAGCTCCAGATAAAGTAGTAACAAAGATTCAGGAAATAATCGGCTCATCGATTCCTCGAACACACATCTGCATGTCAAATTCATCGATATGCACTTGTGGATCTTGGCTTCCATCATATTTTAACAAAAAGGAACCATCAAAATCTTCTAGGTATCGAGCATTGACAATTTCATCAGTAAAGGGACTATTGTTGTGTTGTCCTCTACTATATTTCCTTCGATAAACTCCCCCATCAATTCTTGTCCGAGGTGCCACCTCTGTAGCCGGGTTTTGGGACATTATTGCAGGTTCCTGAACGTTTGAGATCATGACCCGGACTTGAGCTGCCTAGTTCGCTTCTGCGTTGATAGGTTGATGTGGAACTGTCGCTTGTACACGGGCAATGTTCCCAATATCGGGATATACCGGGTTGTTATCTTGATATCGGGGTGGTCCTGCAACATTTCCTCTAGATGACCCCCCAGTCTCTAATCAACTAGCTGGTCCTTCTAAATTAGTCGGGATCCCGTTGTCTCTAGAATCCACATGCCGATTTATTGGTCAAACTCGGGCTTGACTGGCCCGTTGATTAATCTTATTCCTCACTGCATCATGACTCTGATGTCCACGATTCCCATTATGAATTGGGTTCTCCATACTCTTGAAGCGCTGCTCCATGAACTGCATACGCTATTCTTCGTCACGCCTCCACGTCGCATTACACTCTTCTATTTGGAGCGTTATGCTTCTAATGCCCTTCTGCCTTTGAAGAGCATATCTCTTTTCCATGTCCTCCATTCAAGCCAAGATTGAACTGAGGACGTTATTCATGAGACGCTCAATGGGCTCCGTCCGAGTTAGGAGGTGGAATTACCACTGGACAACGAGTTTGATCCAAGCGGTAAGCATCTGGGGCTGCCTATGTCACCGGAGCTGGAGAAGAAGTCGTGTCTGCAAACTCATCACTAACATGTATAGCGTCATAATTCACCATGCTTTGATTTGCCCCCTCCACTATAGGATTAGGAAGTAATTCTCCTCTTTCACCTGCATCGGAATGTGGGTGTACTGTCTGATTACTTCTCATGTTTACCATCATGAACCCTGGGATTTGAAATTTATGGTTTCCCACAGACGGCGCCAATGTTCTGTTTTAATGAACAGGGGTGTCTAGCAGAATTGCTAGTACGTTGATGTTAGATCAAAAGCTCTCTCTAAGGTATTTATGGAAGAAATACCTCTGGGAATGTTTATCACTATGCACTTTAATACCAGCTAATGGAGGTGAGGTATGTGCACAGTGCTAATGGAAAAGTAGAGTAGAGAGAATGTGTACCTTTCTCTATGAATGTAACCTCTATTTATAAGTGAGTATACCTCTAGACGTGTTGATACCTCCTTACGACTTGTTCGGCTAAGATCTTTAACTGTTGAGATCACGATCATTATTTGTTGTGATATTCTTCAGTGGTTGTTACGTGCATAGTTTAGATCTCCTTGACTATTGTTAAGATTTTGAAACATTGGATCCTTAATGGGCCTTTCTGTGATTAACACTACTAGACCCATATATCGAATCTGTAACAACTATAAATTTCAATAGTCATACAATACTCATTAAAATCATGAGATGCAAACACACCAAAATTATCAAGATGGATTTTCTTGAATTAAAAATCTCGCAAACTCTTGATTGCGGGTAGACAACAAACAAACATGTGATCATTTGGTTGATGCATCCATTTATATCATAGAATATATGAATGATCCACATGGTTGGTATATTGGTCCACAAACAACATCTTGTATTTGTTTTGAAAATGTAAGAAATTCATTCCCACTTTTTCTGGTGTTGGTCTTATTATTAACTTCTCTTGTGAACAAGTAGTACATGAGAAATCATTAAAATGGAGATTCTTGTGGTTCTTCCATGGGTGTTCACATGAATTCTTAACTATTTTTTGCATCATAACAAATTCGAAATGACCCAACTAGTCATGCCAAATAACAAAGTTATTTTGTTTTGTAAACTTCTGATATACATTTGTAATTTTTTCAATTGTACTAATAAATTTGTAGTATAACTTTAATATTGATGTCTTGCCTTCTGTAAGTCATTATTTTATTAGCGAGACATACAAAATATATTTCAAACTATTTCTTCTTTCTTCTTAATATTGCTCACTAAAAAAGGCCCACCACATACCATATATACATATTTTTATATATAAACCAATAAAATCTTCAAAGAAAAGTATTGGAACCTTAATACATGTAAAAGTTACCAACCTATATGAAATCTATCATGAGCAATACACAACTTTAAGACAAATTCATATTTCTTTTTAATATATAATTAATCGTGTCATAATAAACAAAACGAAAAATAATAACACACTAAATACACTTGTAAATATAAAGATGACAATATATATATATATATATATATATATATATATATATATATATATATATATATATATACACGCTTTCTATTTTTAATTGTAAACGTGTTGCAAAAGGTATTTCAATATGACCAGTCAATGCATTACTAACTTACTTCCTATAACAGAGCAAGTAAAAGTTATAAAAAAGAAAAAAAAAACATATTATCTTCAAAATATTCACCTAAAGTATTTCTTACGCAGAAATTAATCATTCACATGTAACTTATAAACACGCGGGAATCTTCCTGGAAATAAATTATCAGCAAACTAAACGTGATTTATCTTATCGATCAAGAGCATAGCCACATTTATTGAATTAAATACCATTGTCTTCTCTCCCTCAACTTTTGTGCACGTCTTAAACAAGAAACATTATACAGCCAGCACTACATAAGATGTTTATTCTTTTCTTTTCTTTTCTCTCTCTCTCTCTCTCTCTCTTTTTAAAAAAAGATGTTTATTTAAAACCCTAGGGGTTCCCGTGAGTAGAGAGAACAAATTAAGTTGCATGTATGAAAGATCATAATAATTAAATTCAAGCCACAAACCACTACTAATTTTTTTAGTGACCTTTTTCTAATAATAGAAACAATAAAGTTTTGAACCTAAATCCTTAAACAGATTAATTACTCAAATTCCTTACTACTAATCCAATATTAGTGAGTTTAATATCAACAAGTATTTGGTCTGACTAATTCTAAACTTGATTCTCTTATACACGATTTCGGATTCAAGTAACTAAAAATGATCAATCATGGTGATAAAATAATATTAGTGAGTTTAGTGAAATAAATATCAAACATTTGTAAATATTTTTAATTTTAATGGTTTTTCGACCTTTAAATTGGGATACCATTTCATTTCCCTAAAATCTTATTATTTAAAAAATTGTTTATTTTTACTTATTTTTTTTTCTTAAAAAAAAGAACTTACTATTTATTCAAAACGACAATGTTGAAAGTAGAAGGGCTTTAAAAACATGTTACTTTTTTCGCCAGAAAACACTTATTAAAGCTCAATTTATTTATTTGTATTACGATTATTAAAGCTCAATTAAAACCATCAAAATACTGAAACCTATAAACCAATTATACGCATTGACATAAAACCAACATACTAATAATGGCACAGTGAATTATATTTTGAAGAATTAACATACACTTTGCACACGCTCTACTTTCTCTAGTACCTTAATTAAAAACCTTCATTCAATGGCTCTCAAAAAAGAAAATTGCAAAAACGAATGACAGGGGCATGCATATAGTTGGCATGAGAAATTCGTGTAAATACCTCCCAAAAAAAGAACATGATAAACTTAGAAAGAGGTTGCCGGACCGCAAGATACTATTATTAGGTCGTAAATAATGAGACGTTCCTATGTAATTTATTAGTTGCAAAAACAAAGACGTGCATGAGTAGCAACTAAGATATACCTCTAGGGTTGGTTTCATGTATAATAACTAATTAAGTCAGTTTAATTTGTTTCCCCTAAAAACAAACCAAACTGTCCTTGCAATATATGAACTCGCCATTTGTCATTGTAGCCAACAAACATATCCCTTTCTACCTTTCTGATCATATACTAGTGGCCGATCTAGCAAGCATAATTTGCATAAAAGTAATGAGATTGAAAAGGAATAGGAATAGGATTGCCCATTTAATGAGAGAGAGAGAGAGAGAGAGAGAGAAGGGACTAGGGACGAAGGGTAATAACATGCAAATTCTTTTTCAATTTTATAAAATTTAAAGTTTTTCTTAGGAATTTTTTTAAAAGTTTTTAATATAATATATTACTGAATGTGTGAATCATTTGATAAAATTATCTTACTTTAATAAGTATTTTCAAATTCAAATTCTTAAACATCCATGCAGTTGCAGTGTCTAGACAGAGTTTTACGAGTCCTAGTAATTATATACATGAGTGACTCGAGTAAGTGTTATTCTAGATTCCTACTAAGTATCGTCCTAAATTATTCCTAGTAATCATCTGTCAAAATTCAAATTATATTATGAAACAGGAGAAGTATTTAACTTATGTGTCGTGTCAAAATTCAAGACTTAAATAATACATTACAACAAAACAATGAATTAATTAGCAGCAGACCATTAGACAGTCATGTTGTTGCAAGTAGATGTTTTAAAAAAATAACAACATAATAAAAGCATTGATCTAATATAAAAAAATAATTATAATCGATGACTATCCTCATTACTTTATATGATTCCAAACAAAAAATATATTCTAAATATTTGTCTAATCTCACACTTTATCTCTCACATTTTTCAAATTTAAATGTAAGTGACAACTAAGTCATTGATAATAGGCAATTACCAAGTTGTCCCTTCAATCCATTTTATTTTCATCATCAGCTCATTCTCTCTCGTTGTGAGGTACTTTTTCCTTCACATCCCTCTCCCTACTTCTCTCTCTTTCTTTTCTTTCACTTGTTGATAGATGATTATTAGTGGTTGGTTGTAAGTGACTTGAAGCATTAACATAGAAATGCAATGAATGCTTGGACTTGTGGTGGCTTCCGGCAAGGTGCATGGTGACTCCCTCTCCCACTCTGTCTCTCTTTTCTTTTCTCTCTTTTCTACAAGATTTTATAAAGAACCAGACCAAATGACCCATAGCAAAAAAAGCAAAACAGCGGCCTAATTTATAATGCAAATAAAAGAAGAAAAAAATTGAGAATGGAGCAGAACACAACACGTGGAGTTCTTGGTTTGGAGGCTATACAGATTTAGTATATCTATATTGATGTATTGATAATTTTTCATGAACTATCGTTGCAAGAAAATTTAGTCAATTAATTAAAAATCATCCTATCCTATGGCTTTTAAAATTGTTATTATAGAAGTCGACCAATATATGATTCTTATGTTTGGATAACAATTTAAAAAATAATTGTGCACTGCGGGAAATTAAAATTAAATTCTTATATGAAAGGTAAAATTGCTTTTCTTTTCAGGAGATGCATAAAAGTGTATTTTTCAATTTTATTTTAAAATATACATTTTTCTTTCTTGAAGAATGACGAGTAAATGTTTCATGTGACAATTTTAATGTAAACGAATATTTTAGATATTATTTTTCTTCTTGTGATTCTCATCGTGATGTTTTTTATGTACATAAAAATTATATAATAAGAAGGTACATTCCTACTATCAGGCATGACACCAGTGGCATAAAGAGGCTTGAGCAAATGTCGACCCCAAAAATTCTCATCGTTTACTAACAAATTTTTAACATGTATGTATCAATTCTGAGATTGACAAATATTGGGAATAACTCAAGTCCTATATCGACTAGAGATAGTGTCAAGTTAGAGTATATAAGTAGAGAATAATTCTCACTCTGTGAGCTAGTTTTTGGGGTTGAGTTAGATCTAAACCCACATTCTAAGATGGTATCAGAGCCTATTCTAGATCCATTAACGGACCACTCACCATATTATCCACGCACCAAGCCCTAAAATGCTGGGTGTGAGGGGGTGTATTGGGAATAACCCAAGTCTCACATCGGCTAGAGATAGTGTCAAGTCAGAGTATATAATTGGAGAACAATCCTCAACCTATGAGCTAGCTTTTGGGATTAAGTTAGGTCTAATCTAAACACACATTCTAAGAACAAATTAAATAAAAAATAGATGAAATTTTAATATAATTAATAAAAATATTTAAATTTCATTAATTAACTTCTAAAATATTAAATCAAGTCGATGATAAGATGTAAAAATTTGATATTAAAAGCTGTAGAAAAAAATTGAAAAAACTTACTAATTTTTCATCATTGTTTTATACAATGTAACAATGAAGTTTGAGCTTATAGCAATAATCAAAGTTTCTTATCATTAAACTTACTTTAGTAGGTCACAATTATCCATTATTGTTAAAAGATTTATTTTTATTCAAAAATAAATATAACTTACATTAATCTCCTAATGAAAAGAAAATATATACGCTTAAATAACAAAAAAGTATAATTTTAATATCTCTCATAAAAGGTTCTCAAAAAAATGTATCTCATAACATGAATATTTAATTTACTTCACATAATTAATTAAAAATCGGCGACCAGTCACGTCAACAACTTTTTTCTCCATGTCATGTGCAGGTTTGCATGTCGAAGTCGTAAGAACTAAGTTGTAAAGTAGCGAGTGGCGGTAGATCCTTGATGTTAACTCAGGGGCATTAATTAACTTACAAATTAACCAGAGTAAAAGAATAATTGTGATAAGATATTTATGAGTTTTGTCAATTTCTTCCGTACAAATAACGTAATTCATTCATTTCTTTTTAAACTATTTAGTCAATTACAAGGTGTGAAGAAAAAAGTTTAATTTAGTTGATTGAATATAATATTTAAATATTATAAATTATTTGATATTGTATTTAAATTTTAGGGATAAAAAGATAATTTATTATTTTAAGAGTATTCGACCTTTTTATGTTTTAATTTGGAAAATGACTATGCTACTTTTAACTTTTTTAAAGATTGAAATTTTAAATTAATTTTTCATACCTTCATCATTTTTTTTATTTTCTTCTCTATTATCTTTATATTTTATTGAAACTAATTATGTATTTTATAATCTTTATAATTTATTTATATTAATTTCACTTAAATTTAAATATGTATACAATATATGAAATATTTTTCTGTATAAGAAAAGGTAAAAAAAATAAGTGTCACATTTGAGAAAAAATTTATCAAAATAAGTATTGGATTTAATTTTCAATATAATATTAATTATTTTTTCACTAATATTTCTAATAAATATCACTTTAGTTTTTTAACGTAACATTAATATTATGGTTGATTTTATAAAATTATTATTATCTTTTATTTATTTATTAATTTTTTTATCTATATAAAATAACTTAAAACGATATTTATTTTGAGAACGAAAGAAGTATTTACTAGATGTTCCTAATTAAATTTTACTCAGGATAATATACCTCTAGATGTATTTAATTTATGCAATTAAAATTCTATTAAAACCCATTTGAAGGTGGTTAAGGACATGTGTACCTGATACAAAGAAATGCATGATTATTGAAAATTTCTACACCATTCACTTTAAGATTGCTTTTATGTAAAGATTGTAAAGGGTTGGAATACTCCTCTAGATTGCATGATTACTTGATAAAAAGATACCTATAGATGGCTTTTTATGTAAAAATTGTAAAGGGTTGGAGTATTTCTTGTACCTTTTTCTTTTACTTTTATATAAATTTGTTTTTTATAAAAGAAATGGCATTTAGAGTTTACATTATATTACACTTTTTTTTAAAATAAAGCGGTAGGACATAACGACACACTGTCAATACTATTGGTGGGAGGGTATCAGTAAAAATTCACCTAAAAAATATTATATAAGTCAAAATTACGAGTAATATTACTTAATTACATATACATAATTAGTCCTTGATGTCATGGCGATCTTTCTAAGAAAAATTATTCACCAAATTAAATAAAAAAGTGATAAAAAAATTGAACTTACATTTATAAAAAAAATAAAGATTATAAGATTAGTAATGTTTTTAAGAGTTTTTCTATTGAAAAAAAATTATATTTTCAATAAAAAAACCTTTAAAATTACCTGTGACTTTATCCAGAGATCGAAAATCTTAAACTAATTGTGTTAGCTTGCATAACATATTAACATTATATTACATTTAGGTGAGGTAACAAAAATTAATATAAGTCATGCAAATCTAATTTAATGGGCATAAGAGTAGATGTGTGATAGTATCATTTTAGCATATAATCTTTGCTTTCACTCCGTTTCTTTTTGCTTTATTATGGATAGATGCGTTGACAGTTGCAATTGTTGCTGGGATTGGTTGATGCTAATGCTGAGAAACAGAATCATGATTATTACATGAAAGGTGTCGGATAGGGTTTGGCTACGCTACGATGGAAAAAATAATGAATGTAATGCGTGAAGCATGAAGTGACAAGATGCTGCTCCCGTGACCACATGGTCCAATTCCAATCACACTATTAGCTAGGGCTAGGGGGCCCCAATCCATTATGCATTATTCACCGTCATTAAAAAGGTGGGGTTTGTTTCTATAATGATTTCCCCATTGTACAAACAAAACACTAGTGCTCTTACGCCTGAATCCATATATAAAAATCCTTCTTACTCTCCACTCATCTAACATTTATGATAGATACACACCAGATAGTAAAATATGTTCTGGCCGGAAATGATCTAAGATTTAAATATTATTTGATTTTTAAATATGAAATAATTTTGTTAAAAAATACTTATTTTATATATTTTTATTTTCAGATAAAGATTTGTTATTATTTTTAGCAAAAATAACTTTCTACGAATATCATAATTAAAAATATAATTAAATATCCAACCAAAAAATATTTATTTTTAATGTGAGAATGAACAAAAAGAATATTAATTATTAAGTTTATCACTGACAGTTCAAATCAAATAATTTTATTTACAATAAACTATAAATAAATTTTATTATTAAATTCTATATCTATGAATATTTAAGTTTTTTGAAATTTAATTTAGATGTTCATCAGAATTATATTACATAAATTAATTATTGTATTAATAAAATTTACCACAAAAATTATTACAAGTGTGAATTTGTTACACACGACATTAATAGATTGCGTGTATGTGTGTATTTTTAGAGAGAGAGAGAGAGGTGACTAGGGGTAAACAGATCCTAGGGGGCAAGCATGGATTTGAGAGAGTGGCCATTGTGCCACTTTTTCAAAAAAAAAAAAAAAATCTCAAATACTATCCTTATAATATTTTTTTTTTAAGTGTCACATGTTATATTTCATTATTAAAGATAGTGAATTCGATAAGTTGAGGTAGCATTATTGCATTGATCAGGACATATTTCACTAGGAGTATAGTAAATTACGTGACCAATCAGACACTCCATCTCAGCTTCTCTACACACGCCATCTCAGATACCTTATTTCGCATTCAAGGTCAACGAAATATATCACGTGACACTTAAAAGAAAAAACTCAGTAGACATAACATTTAGGGTTTTTTTTTTTAAAAAAAAGTGACACAATGACTACTATCTCCATGGATTTTGGATCCCTTTAAATTTTTATTAATGAGTTATATAGACATTTTAATCTTTTATTTAAAACAAAGGAGTAATTGGCATGAATGTCAATTATTTATCTAAAATTACACGTTTAATGATATTTTAGAAGAAAATAAACTGTTAGTTCAATCATAAAGTCGTGTAGATATTTAATTATATTTCTTTTATAAGCAGATATTAATTATATTCTAAATAACAAATCGCGCTTTAGTTTTTTTTTTTTTTTGACATCTATCGTGCTTTAGTTTAATAAAGTATTAATTTACCTTTAAATTATATAATTCTTTGTAAAAACGATATGTGTTATGAAAGTTGTTAATCTATTTGTTAAGTTGAAAAATATTTTTATAAAATGTTACTAAATGTGTAACTTTAAAAAAATTGAAAAGTAGCCAATTGATCCTATTTCCATAGAAATTAAAGAAATATGTATCTTAATTACATTTGTTGAAATTTGATTATATTTTACACTTTTATTTTCTTTAAAGAAAATAGGCTATATTACTAACTATGTTAAGTAATTTTATAGTATTCTAACGATTATTTATAATTGATTGATGGTACAAAAGTTTTTACACTAACAATATTTAATTATTTTTTTCAATTCATTCTCTCTCTATTTTTACACACGGAAACACATACATGTATACACATATTTAATTTACTTAAAACGATCAGCAAATTATAGAAACCTCCCATGAGGTATGCATTATTTACATATGTTTTTCTTTTTATGACACTAAACAAAACTCCCTAACTTTTATGATTCGTTACACTTGTATCCTCTTCATTGTTAATGGTGTTAACTTCCTTTGTTTTTGTTTTGTAGATCACATGATAGGCATGTGACTTTTTATTAAAATTTTATTCTCAAAATTATTCCCATCTCATTCCTTCATTTAAAACTCCTATCTTTGACACACCATTGCTAAATCTTTACCAATCCGTATTGTTGTTGAGTACGGTGAAGTTGATGGTAGTTTGTTTTTTGTGGGTTAATATTCATGGTGTTGATTTTATTTTTCATTTTTTGATGATGTTCAACTGTTATGCTGTATTTCTTTTACATTCTGGCGAGTGAAAGGGAAGAGGGTATCGGGTGTAAGTTTTGTAAAATAGAGGGAGGACACGTGTATTATTTGTAAAAGACAAGGGGGTGTATGTGTAACATTTTTACAATCTCAAGGGGTACATGTGTAACATTTTTAAAACATCAAGGATACATGTGCCCCCATGATATGGGAATAGAAACGTAGAGGAGAATAATAGGTGGAGGCACCTAGCACCATCGCGAGATGTGAATAGAAACGCGGAGGAGAATAAGAGGTGGAGGCACCTAGCACCACCACCGTGAGATGCGAACAAAAATGCAGAGGATACAACAAGGCATGACGGTGAGGAGGGAGAGGGGCGTACCTATCACCATTGCGAAGGAGAACATGCCTTGCATCATGACCTTGGAGGAGAAACATGCCTAGCACCACCCGAATGAGAAACACAAAGGAGAAACATGAAGGAGAAACGCAGAGGAGACACACAACGCGACAGTGACAAATGTAACCCCTTTTGGTTTGCAAAGAGAAAGGAAGAAGACATGGTACAATTCGATTTTTCTTTATTTGGGTTACTTAAAAATCAGGGACAATTTCAAGTTTTCTTAAAAATGAATAAAAAATTAATGTAAATATCTTTTAATTTTCAAGAGAGTGCTAATGTAATGATTTTGAAAAGAGAAGAGACATGTGTAAATAGAGCAAATCTCAAGGACAGTTTCTGTAATTTTCTCTAAAATTATAATAAGTTTGAATTATTATTTTTTTTAAATAAAAGATAGACAAATGTCTATAGATTTTAACAAAGGTAATTATTTTAAAATTTCAATCTAGATATAAAGATAACCTTTATCAACGTTAGCTTGTTTTCTACTTTTTTTCACTTAACATTGATGATAAAAGTGATTGATGTTTTTAAAGTTAAAGACACATTTTTATTTTTCAAAAAAAAAAAATTACAGATGTTTATATGACAGGATGATAAGATGAATCCGATAATTTAAAATTAACAAACTAAATTAGTTTAGTTAATTGGTTATTTTTACAACAAATTTTTAATTAAATAAATTTAATTGTTTGGTTTTATATTTATATTTTGATTATTTGATCAAATATTTTTAAATTAGTACATTTTGAACTTTAGAGTTTTAATTTTTCTTTAAGTTTTGCCTTTTCTTTCTTTTCTATTTATTTTGATCTTCTTAAGATCTTTTCTAACGTTATCAAGGGTTTTATCTTCTTGTCAAGGGGTTGGGTCTATCTGAATCTAGCAAGAATGTGAATTATTATAAAATCTCTAACACGATCTTTGATTTTCACGGATAAAAAAATTAAGTGTTTTCTTAATTTGATCATATTAATTATGTATTTTTTTTATATATTTTGAGTATAAAAAATTAATGATATTTGTAAAGTGATATCTATAGAAAAGTTAAATATTTTAATATATATACATATAATTAACTATTAAAGAAAAATATATTTTTACCTTACATTCATATAAAATCAAATATCTATATAAAACAGATAGTAAGTGAAAATAAAAACTTCAAAAAGCATAATAATTTACTTTTTATATGACTCGAACCAAACTAAGCTCATTCTAACTGATTTGCTTTAGTTCAGACTCGTCTAAAAATTTCTGTTCAAAAACCAAATCAAACTAATCTAATTAAATATGGTGGATTTAAATTTGAGTTCACCTTAAATCCAAACCAATCCGACAGATTAACAAAAAGATAAATCTTTAAAGATCTTAAGGATAAGACCACAAAACTCTCATTTTTCCCCCACTTTTTTAAAACTCTGAAAAGAGATAAGTTTTATTTTTTTATGAGGAATTCTATCCTCCTTATTTTATAACAATTCCACTCTATAATTATTATTATCTACAACTTTTGTTTATAAGACGGTTTATTTATATCACTTCTTTTCGCCTACATTGACAAGGAGCAGATTGAGTGAAAAGATCGTGAATTGGCCACAAGGCCCACATTAACAGCAATATACCAATCTAGATCTATAAAATATATCATTATAGCAAAAAAAAAAAATTCATTGATGCTATTCGTAGTTATTAATTGAATTAATCTAATTCATGGTTGATCAAATAAAGATTGTGAGACTAAAATAAAAATGCAAAAACAATGATGACCACGAGATTTGAAAGAAAGAAAGAAAGAAAAAAAAAACACACAAAACAAGTGAATCAAAGGAAGAGAAATGCAAAGAAAATTGTTCAAGCATTATCTACCCAAATGAACCAATCGATGCATATACTAATAATGATCTCATTCTGATTGCTTTTATATATCTCCTCCGGAATCAGAGTAGCATAATCTTTTATTTATGACTAGATACAACTTGAAACATGGTTTTTTTCTTTCATACTCCCCAAGTTGACCTAGTTAATCGTCCCCACATAGAGAGCATGGTTCAGTTTAATTAGCTTTAATAACCAACACTTATTTGCAGCTTGGAAAGTCATTGCATGGCCCGAAAGAAAAAACTGTAACAGGTTCGTTGTATCTTATACGAGGTTTTCTGTTTAAGGTTAGAGATCATCTAAACTCCAAAGTTGCTGATCCTGTAATCACATGGTCATTACGGCCTTCAATACAAAATAATTAATAATCATATCATCATATCTACCATATTGGGATCATTAATAATATGTTACAACAAATTGTGGAAAATTGGTAATTAAAGGATGATTATCATCTTTAATAAACTTTTTCGATTTTTGTTTTTGTTGTGGGTTAGAGACACATGTATCTCCCAACCTACTTGATTAATGACTAATCTTATTTATGTTGGTTTATTTTCTATTAATTGACTAAATCAAAATCACATAAGATGGTCCACTCACCTTATCTTCTTAGAATTAAATTATTGCTAATCTTATCAGCTAATCTTATCTATTATCTTTTTAGCAACTAAGTTCACGTTTTATGCATATAAAAAACAATCTCTTTGATGAGAAAAGGTTATAAAAGGAGATGTGCATCATGGTCAAGGTCTCTATGCTTGCTATCTAAAAATCTCAATACACCATAGAAGATCCTTAAGGCAAAAGTCAGATTAGTTTGGAGACTCAAACTGTTTACAGATTACTTGGATCATAGATAACTGCAAATCATCTTCGGAGCAAACAAGAATAACAATGGTGGGAGATATTTATGATCTTAATTTTTCTGCACTTAATCTAATTGCTTATGTTGATTGTGTATAAACATGATTAGATTATTTAGTTTTTCTTACATTTGGTATCAAAGCCCGTTATTGGCTTTGTCTTGCTTTTAATTGATATTCATATATTTGAAATATGAGTATTTTATTTGAATGTTTTAATTATTAAGAAGTTTTGGAATCATATGGAAATTGAATTTCTAAGCTTTCTATAAATTAAAACATGGATTTCAGTATTAAAAATAACTGAGAAAATCATTAGATTTTTATTTTGGTTGAATCTGGGTCGAGTCAACTCGAAGACAATAGTATTAATGAAACATGTTTCAATTTCATGGCTTTGAATTTTGTGAAATTAACCCGTATTCAAATCTTGGTTTTTGTGTCACGATTCACATTCACATTTGGTTTAAAGTGATATTGTGTGACACCGTTTATGATTTGAAAATTTCACATTCTCACACTGAATTGTATTTTTATTTATGTTATTGTTACTATTGTCATTTACGCTATTTGTGTTGCCGAACTTTTATTTTGATCTTCGTGAACCAAATAATTGGCTATAAAACATTTTGAACTAATGACAATTTTATGATGTGTTCACATAATTTATTGTTATTTAGATATCCAGTTTATATCTTTTTATTCCATAAAGATATGAATATTTAGATATTTAGTTTATATCTTTTATTCCATAAAGATATTAATGTTTAGATATTCAGTTTATATCTTTTATTCCATACAGATATTAATGTTTAGATATTGAGTTTATATCTGTTTATTCCATAAAGATAGGAATGTTTAGATATTCAATTTATATCTTTTTATTCCATACATATAGGAATATTTAGATATTCAGTTTATATATTTTTTTAATTCCACAAAGATAGGAATGTTTAGATATTCAATTTATATATTTTAGGGAAATCGTTTATGTTTGTGGTCCATTTACCAACCATATTCTCCCACAATTTTATTGTTTATGGTTAGTTACATTAAAATTAATTTTGAAAATTGTATAATATTTAGTGATCTTTATAATTTAATTAATTAAAACCTAGCCACATCAACTTTAATTATTTAAATTATATATTAAAACTCTTTAGATCACATAAGATAGATGATATTAATTGTAATTAATCATAATATAATATAGTAGATATTATCTTACATGAATTTCTATTATATTTTTATATGATTAATTAGGATAAAATATTAAATTATATATTTTTTTTATTTTCCACAGGAATCAAGAAATATAACTTGATAGTTTTATCATAATGTTCATGTGAATTTTAATTGAATTAAAATTTTAGCCCACAGGCAAATTTTATGTCACTAAATTCATAATTTTATAAGCATGACTTACATTGGTAAAGCATGATACATTATTTTTGTCTCAAATTTTAATGATAAGCATATATCTTGAATTATTTTGCAACTATACAATCTATTAATACAATTGTTGTCCCGAAATTGAGAGAAAATTATTTTTCTAAATGGAAAGAAATGATTTTGCTGACGTTAATGTATATGGATATTGATCATGCTATTAGGAAAACTGAGCCACCAACAATTACAGAGAACAATATATACTATGGTATACATGCTGGTATTAAGGGTTCAGTTGAACAATATGACAATGTGAGAGTGCTCCTGAAGTATATTGATGAACAATTTGAGACTTCAGGGAAGACATTGGCTAGTACCTTAATAATGAAATTTTCTTCCATGAAGCTCAATACTCTGAGGGGTCTGCGTGATCACATCATGCAGATGAGGGACATAGCAGCTCAGCTTAAAACTCTAGAGGTGAACATGTCTAACTCCTTTCTGGTGTCCCAGCACTATATGGTCCCTTTAAAATCTCCTACAACACATATAAAGACAAGTGGTCTATTAATGAACTCATGACCATTTGTGTTTAGGAAGAGGGAATGTTGCAGTTGGAACAAGGAGAGAGTTCTCTTATGACAACTGAAAGGAAGGATAATAGAAAAAGGCCATAAGAACAAGGAAAGCTGGAATTAAGAAAGAATCCACGTGTTTCTTCTATAAAACGAAGGGGCACATTAAGAAAGATTGTCCTAAGTTCAAGCTATGGTTTGGAAAAGAAATGTATGCCTACCTCTTTAGTTTGTTATGAATCTAATATGATTAATCATAACACTTGGTGGATTGATTTGAATATGGTCTTTTCTATATTAATTTGCAAAATGATACCACTTATGATGTTATGCATGTTAATGTTGGCATGAATCGATGTGTTATGAATGAGGATTCCTCTATGTTGTGACACGTAACATTAGGACACATCTCTATCGAGAGAATTAAGAGATTGGTAAATGAAGGGGTACTTAGTGCTTTGGATTTTGCTGATTTTGATATTTGTATATATTGCATTAAGGGCAAACAAACTAACAAGTCTAAGAAGATTGGAAAGAGGATCTCAAATCTATTAGAAATCATACATATAGATATTTGTTGTCCAGACATGGACGCAAGTAGTCCGAAATAATTTATCACCTTCATAGACGATTATTCACGATATATGTATCTCTACTTACTTCGTTCTAAAGATGAAGCTTTAGATGCCTTTAAAGTTTTTAAGGCCGAAGTGGAGAAACAATGTGGAAAACAAATTAAGTTCGTGAAATCTGATAAAGGTGGTGAATACTATGGTAGATACACAGAGAATGGACAAACACCTGATCTATTTGTGAAGTTTCTTTAAGAACATGGGATTATTGCCCAGTAAACTATGCCTGGTTCTCTGGATCAAAATGGTGTGGCAAAAAGAAGAAACCGAACCTTAATGGACATGGTGCGAAGTATGCTTAGTAATTCCAAGCTTCCTAAGTCACTGTGGACTAAAGCACTGAAGACGGTAATGTACATATTGAATCGAGTTCCAACTAAGGTTGTCCCAAAGACACCATTTGAGTAATTTAAGAGTTGAAAACCGAGTTTGTGACATGTACCCCGCCTGAAGTGAGAATATATAACCCACATGAAAAGAAGCTTGGCCCAAGGACCATTAGTGGATACTTCATTGGATATGCTGAAAGGTCTAAGGAATACAATTTTTACTATCCATTTCATAGTACAAGGATTGTGGAATCAAGAAATATTGAATTTCTTGAGAAAGACTTGATTAGTGGGAGCGATCAATCCAGAGACTTTGTTTATGAGAAAGATCATTCAGTTACTTAACCATCCACTTCAAATCTTAGATTGGTTGTTACTAACAATACCCTTTCAGCTCAACCGGGTGTTGTGCAACCTGTCATTCAAGATCCACAATCTGCTAATAATCTAGTAGATCAAGTTGTTCATGAGGAGCAAGAAGAAATTGTTGATCAACCAATTGAATAACAAGTTCCTCAAGAAGATAATGAACAACATTAAAGAGATCTACCAGAATAAAGAAATCAGCGATACCGAGTGACTTTGTTGCGTATCTATAGGAATCTGACTATACTATTGGAGCTGAAAATGATCCTGAAACATTTTCACAAGCCATGAGTTCTAAAGAATCAAACTTGTGGTATGATCCTATGAAAGATGAGATAAATTCTATGACGTCAAATGGAGTCTGGGATCTTGTTCAGTTGCTTAATGGTGCGAAAGTCATTGGATGTAAATGAGTCTTTCTAAGAAAGACTCATTTAGGCAACATTGAGAGATATAAAGCAAGACTCGTAGCCAAGGAATTTAATCAAAAGGAATGAATCAACTACAAGGAGACATTCTCTCTTGTATCTAAGAAAGATTCTCTTCGCATCATTTTGGCACTGATTGCACATTTTGACTTAGAGTTGCAACAAATGGATGTGAAAACAACTTTTCTCAATAAAGACCTAGAGGAAGAGGTTTATATGGAACAACCTAAAGGATTTTCCTCTACTAAGGGTGAGAAATTGGTATGCAAGCTTAAGAAATCTATACATGGATTGAAACAAGCCTCCCGTCAGTGGTACTTAAAATTTTATGACGTTATTTCTTCATTTGGTTTCGTAGAAAATGTTATGGATCTCTGTATATACCAGAAGGTCAGTGGGAGCAAAATTTGTTTCCTTATGTTATACATGGATGATATTTTACTTGCAACCAATGATAAGGGTTTGCTATATAAGGTGAAACAATTTCTCTCTAAGAACTTTGATATAAAGGATATGGGTGATGCCTCTTATGTTATTGGCATCAAGAGATAGAGTAAAAGGTGTTCATTGTTTGTCTCAAGAGACCTATATTAACAAAGTTTTGGAAAGATTTAGAATGAGTAATTGTTCAACAAGTGTAGCTCCCATTGTGAAGGGTGACAGGTTTAATTTAAGCCAATGCCCGGAAAATGATCTTGAAGGGGAATAGATGAAGAACATTTCTTATGCTTTAGCTGTTGGAAGCCTTATGTATGCTCAGGTCTACACAAGACCTGATATTGATTTTGCGGTTGGAGTGTTAAGGAGATATCAAAGTAACCCAGGTTTAGACCACTGAAAAGTTGCAAAGAAAGTGATGAGATACCTTTAGAGAACTAAGGACTATATGCTTATGTACAAACAGATTGATAACTTGGAAGTGATTGACTACTCAGATTCAGACTACACTGGCTGTGTTGATTCTAGAAAATCGACTTTGGGATATGCTAGCTAGTGGAGCTGTGTCTTGGAGAAGTGTCAAGCAGACCTTGACTGCTACTTCCACTATGGAGACTGAGTTCGTTTATTGTTTTGAGACTATCTCACATGGCGTATGGATAAGGAGTTTCATTTCTGGGCTTAGAGTTATGGATTCCATTTCTAAGTCATTGAATATATATGATAATTCAGATGTTGTTTTATGGCTAAGAATAACAAAAATTGTAGTCGAAGAAAGCACATCGACATTAAGTATCTAGTCATACGAGAACGTGCTAAGATAATACAGTGGTTATTGAGCACATTAGCACTGAATTAATGATTGTCGATCCTTTACCTAAGAGCATGCCACCATTTAAATTTAAGGATCAAGTATAAGGATGAGACTTGGTTCCCATATGTGATTTTCATTGTAAGAATGATATTAAGAAACCCTATTGTGACGTTTTTCATTCAGTTATGTGCATCTACAGTTATTTATTCTGAGAAACATCATTTAAGTTTGGACCTAGAATAAACATTGAGTTTATTCATTAAGTTATATGGGTTTGAGAAATATAATGCAATGTAATATATGGAAGGTACTACTCGTATATATTAGAGGAACTATCGCCATGATTCATGTATTTTATTTCTCACTAAAGTGTATGATAAGATATGTGGATCAAGTGGGAGAATGTTGGTTTATTTTCTATTAATTGACTAAATCAAAACCACATAAGGTGGTTCACTCACCTTATCTTCTTAAGATTAAGTTGTTACTAACCTTATCAGCTAATCTTATCCCTTATCTTTTTAGCAACTAAGCCCACGTTTTATGCATATAAAAAACAATCTCTTTGATGGGAAGATGTTATAAAAGGAGATGTGCACCATGGCCAAGGTCCCTATGCTTGCTATCTAAAAATCTCAATACACCATCAGTGATAGTGAAAGCATAGAAGATCCTTAAGGCAAAAGTCACATTAGTTTGGAGACTCATAAACTGTTTATAGATTACTTGGATCACGAATAACTGCAAATCATCTTCGAAATAGACAATAATAGCAATGACGAGAGATATTTATGATCTTAATTTTTTCGCACTTAATCTAATTGCTTATGTTGATTGTGTAAAAGCAATATTAGATTATTTAGTTTTTCTCACAACTTATTGTATGTAGATAATTTTTGTATTTGATGAAAATTAAACACAAATTTTACGCTAAACAAATTATTATTACACATGTAAACTTCACTGTCAATCCTTTTGATTAACTTTTGGAATTTTTGAATATTTGAAGTGAATTTTTCCATTAATCACGGTAATGCTGTAGGGATCATGATTGCGGAGAAAAAGGGAGAATTACTCTTCTTCCA
>PYAF01006111.1:189034-220221 GCA_007407185.1 Glycine tomentella
TATATATATATATATATATATATATATATATATATATATATATATATATATATATATATATATTACTCTTCTTCCATTGATGAGAAATGCATACTGTTCAAAAGCAGCATATAATGACTGGCTTGGAGTTTAATATTTGGCTAGGGAAAACAAGTAACCAGACAGAGGCTACATCCCAAAATGCATTCCTCTTTTTGGCCATAAAGGTCATGGTCCTTCCTTTACCTATCTATTGCTTTTTTTTTTTTTCCTTGCGATTTCTCTTAATTGTCGTGACTTAGTTAGTAGTCATGAAATATGCAAAACACAAGAATACGATTGTATCGGACATCCAACTTGAGGTGTTGTTGACCTTGAGGACCCACCACCATCCATGATGCAACTTTCTATCTTTGGGTTATGACGCACGGTGTTCACATCTGCACAAAAATCGTATAAGTAATATCAAATTAACTTTATGATGATTTTTGACAAATGTTACTTTAGTTCAAGAGGAAATAAAAACAAGTTTCTCCACTGTCATTCTTGTTTTTTTTTTCATCAGCGACTGTTATTCTTGTAAGAGCATGTTTATGGGTTGTGTCTTATTGTTGAATTTAACTATGTTCTAAAGGTGTTTTTGCATTGTTATTATTATGAATTGTTACGTAGCCATACTAGGGTTAACCTTATAGTGGGGAGTTTGAGTAATACACACGATGACTTAAATTTAATTCTTATTATCATCATTGCACGCAAAAAAAAAAAAAGAATTCTTATGTATAATATGTGTTTTTAGTTTTGTAATAATTATTTTAAATTTTTATTTTAACTCTCAAGTTCGTTAAGAGAAAGAGACTCTAACTAATTTAGAATTTGATCATAGATATTAAGTAAAATTTGATAAAAAATTATTTCCATCAAATATCAAACTTGAATAATCCTAACTATTCAATGTTAATTTTAACACATTAATCATTTATATCGAATCATTTGGTTTATTTTAAAAATTATTGTTGGTAAATTATCAAATGTAAAAAATATGCAATTAAAAGTTGAATTCTTTTAATCTTCAATAACCTTTTGATGCATTAATTGTACCTAGTGAAAATCAATCTAGAATACAGAAAAAGAACCACAATATAGTGCAAGTATGTGTTTCATTAAAAAGAGAGCGAAATAGTAATAGTAAGTGAAAGATAAAGAGAATCCTAGAAAGAATTTTTTAGATTAAAATAGTAAGCTAATTTGTGAGAATTTTACATCAATTTGAAGATACATTATTACTGTATTTTGTATTTTTTATTACTTCTATAATGGAAGTTTAAGTGGCTGGCATATGGATCCTGTATTTTTTTCTTACTTTGGAAAAAGTTTTTCAACTAATTTTTTTTTTGGTAATACACTCACTTTAGTTCCCACTTGGTGCCTATTTTAAATTCATAGAAGAAGAAAGTTATGTTATTATTTTTTTAACAACGACATTAGATCGAGCTCTTGGACATCAAGGTGCATTATTCAAAAGAGAATTTTTAGTATGCTCTATGGTTGCAATATATCTGATCTTTTACATCAGAAAAAAAAATAGGATCTTATTGTAGGAAATAAAATGTTAATTAATTAGCAGCTAAGTTAATCTTTATTTTGTCACATCAACATTTTGATTTATGTGTCTTAGATATGTTTAATACTTCAATTCTTACCTTAATGATTTTTCAGTCACACATCAAACGAAACGATCCCCATATGAATGAGAGGTGCATTTGCACATAGTAAAATCTAGTTTCATTTTAATGGTAAGAATAAAGTTCTTATAATGTTTGTTTTTTGTCAAATCAACTTATTCAAATAGAAAAATTGCATAGTCTAATGATACTGAAATCAGTCCCTTTAAGTAAAATTTTAAGTTTAAATTTTATGGATGAAAAAAATGTAATTAGGAGAAAAAAATCATACTAAATTTGATGAGTCAAGTTCTTTAATAGAGATTAATCATTAACAAACTTGATGAATACTCCGTATCAATAACATAATTAAAAAATAATAAAATTGCATAAAAACAAATTCTTGAATTCAAAACTCCATTATCAACTTTGTCTAGAAATACTCTAAAGTTTCCTAATTCAGATAAAGCTTAAAATTATTTTTATCGTTAAAAAAATAAATTTTATTTTAGATCTTTAATAATTTTTATTTTGTTTTTAATCCTTAAAGCGTTATTTAAATAACTTATTTTATTTTTTAAAGAACTATCTAAACAAAATTATGACTAAGAATAATTAAACAAAAATATTAGGGATAACAAAGTTAACTTTTTTTTATTAAGAATAAAAACAAAATTAAAAAAATTAATGACTAAAATATATTTAACCTTCAAAAGGAGATTTATAAACTTTATTCAAACACTTATTTAACTTATCTATTTCTTTTATGTAAGGGATTTTTTTAGTTAAATGTTTATGAAAAACTTCTATGTATTTTCAATAATTTCTCTTTTACCCTTCTATCCTGTAAGAATTACAACCATGAAAACATGAACAACATCTCAAGGACTTATCCTAACCAAAATAGTTGCCATTGATATAACCTGTTAGAGTTAGAGAAACCAAAAACAATATGAAGAAATATTTCTAAGAAACTCGAAGAGAAATTACATTAAAGATTTTAATATCACGTTGATCAAACAGCTTAAAACAATATATTCATAAAAGAAAATTTTATCTATGAGTTTCCATTTAAAACTTGTAATTGAAACAATCATACGAATTTTACTTTTAACAAATTTGAATATGAAAATAAACTTCAAACTGTAAAATCAGTACTCCAATATCAATGATCTTATACTAATTAGTCCTTTGGACATGACCAATTTAAATGTAATAAAATGATTAACTTATATAATATTTTAAAAGTATATATTACATACAGATTGAGTCATTGCTATACACCAAAAAAGATCGAGTCATTGTAATTTGCAAGTAATGGATTAAAACGCTAAGAGATCGAGTTTTGTGCTTTGTGATCAAATGGTGATTCTCAATTTAACCAAACGCAATTCAATTAGGAACCCAAAGGATTAGTTATCCTTGTTTATTTTTTTACAATATTATACAGGTATATTCATTAATTTTATCGATAATTAATTTTTATTATAAACTTAATTGATTGTTTTTAATAAGATTTTTTCTTTTAAACATTTTTTTTCATTCACAATACTTGATGTTGATGTCTTCCTTAAGAAATTTTTTTACTTTGACCAACATTATGATTGATTGATCAATTTAGAGAAAATAATGACTAATTAAAATAAAATAATTAAAAGTTTTTTTTGAAGGATTTTCTATTTTAATACGGTAAGGATGCAATGAAAAATTGTTTAATTTTATCGAAAAATGTTGGGATTATAAGCTTCATTCCATTTCACCTATGATATCTAATTTGGGTTTTTAATTGAATTTGATTTCTAATTTTGTCTACTAAAATTTCAAATTAATTTAAATCCTAATTTTAGATAGTTAAATCTTTATATCTAATTAACAACCCTAAAATTAAATAGAAAAATAAACATTAATTAAGGAGCAGTAAAAAAAACATTAAGGATTGAAGTTCCTAACATTAACTAGCATTAAGTGACCATCCTTAGCTCAGAACTTTTTTAAAGAATTTATTTTTGGGATATGCTCTTTAGTCTTCTTTTGTATTCTTTAAAATTGTAGTATTCGTTTTACTTTCTGAAAAAATAAAACAAATTGGCATATAATAAAATAAAGAGAAATCCTAATAAAATTTAGAATAAAATAACAAATGATATCTTCTATTCTAATATTCTTTTATTCGACGAAATAAATGAGTTAAAATTTATAACAAGTAACTTAAATTAAAGTTAAGTATAACTTAAATAATTACATCATTATAATTTTTTTTATTTTTAATACAAAATTTATTGTGACTTTTTTATTGGAAAATTAGACATAAGTAGTTCTTTTATAAAAAAAAGTCACCTTCTGGCAAAGATGTCATAATCAACTCTAAGCCGCAGGAGTAAACATTAACAACAAAAGAAGGTCCCAACAACGACCAAATACTATTAAGATTGATTCTTATAGACAAAATACGATTATGCAGAATCTGTATCTTAGAAGCACTAATTCATGCGTACCTTATCAAGAACAGTTAGATTTATGTACACCTTTGTCAACTAAGAACAAAATTTTATTATTCACTTTTTTTATAACAAAAAAGGATGGCTTCAGGCTTTTCAATTTTAATTGGTATACTGGACTCCATGAACAACTTGCGTTGTTTCTGAAACCCTTCCATAAATATCGCACAACAATGTAAGCTTATCGCGTAGCTTATGTTTTTATCCATAAATATTAATTAATAATTTATTAATTTTTATTAGTAGAAAAAATGAATTTATAACCTTTTTATTTTTTATTTTTTAATCATTCAATTAATCTTATATCTTTTCTGATGATGCTTAATTTGTGATAGTTAAAAATACGCTTAATTGCATATTTTATGACTTAAATATAAAATGATTTAATTGTTATGATTTTGTAAATTTAACCTCTCAATTTTTTTTCATTTGCATATTCTTTCTTAGGTGGTTACACATTAATTTTGACATTCAAAATTTTCATACTAGTGTAATGAACACAAGTCTTAGATTTACAATTTACAAATTCTAATATTTATAATCAGTGACAAATTTTAGAAAAAAATTGGTGGAGACAGAAAAATAGTCTAATATTTTATTAGACCAAAAATAATATAAACTTCATCACAAGGATATGAGAGAAATAGAAAACAATAAAAATTAAAAGGATAAAATAAATAAAATTAGTATCAATTTATTTTCTCTTTTATCTTTTATAACTTTCATATTCATTTTTTAAAGAAAAATTATCTTATGTGGTAAATATTTATTTTTTTATGGGAAAAAATATTTAATATATTCAAGTAAAAACAATTACTTTGTGCTCCCACCATAATGTATGTAGATTCGTCCCTATTTGTAATGTCTTTTAATTTTAAATGTATATATATATATATATATATATATATATATTTATGGGTCATTGCATGTGTGTGTATGTGTGCGTGTGTTCGAGTGTATGTATACTTGCAAGTAGTATATTCATAAGTATCCGTTAAAAAAATTAAAATTAAAATAAAAAATTTAAAATAAATAAATTTGAAGCATATTGTTATACTAAAATAAATGCTTTTAAAACATTTTTTGTTGAATATTTTAAAACATATATTTATACAAAATAAAAAATTTTGAATTTTTATATTTATACTAAATTTATATTAGAAAAACTTAACTTATATATAATTAAAGTTATTTCGGTAATTTCAAATTTTAGGTATCCATAAATTTGGGTGGTTACTTACCAATGGTCCGATAATAAACTAGTAGAGTAAATATTGATTTATTAGATGGTACCCATGAAACTATCTATTTTTAATCTCTAATAAATTTTAGGACATTTTTTTGTCTTTTTTAATCATTATACTTATTACTCAAATTAAAAGATGGATCAAGTAAAAATTAATGATTTACAAATATAATAATATGATATTATATAATAGATAAATATATTTCAGTAGAATATATATATATATATATATATATATATATATATATATATATATATCATTCACAATCTAATCAAACATCATTCATCACCAGTTGTGTTCTATACATACACACTCAAGACATTATGTCTACCATTTTCGAAAAAAACAACAACATAAGAGATCAATTTTAACATTACTATAAATGAGAATACATAAATCATTTTTCTTTAAAGTATTATGTAACAAATAAAAAGGAAAAGAAATTGTTATATGAGGAGAACATCATTTACCACACCTGTGAAATTGAAGAAAAAAATAGAAAATAATTGAGAAAAAGTCCAAAATGAAAGAGATGAAATAAAGTGAAGGACAATAAAAATTTTATATATTAAATATTTTTAATTTATTTAAATAATTAGAATAAAAATAATCTGTATATGAAAATTAATTTAAAATAAAATATGTAAATAATTTATATATTAATTTATGGAATTTAACTGTAAATTGGCAAAATAAAATACATAAATATTCAAAATAAAAACATATAAAATAAAATTTTAAAAAATATATTAATTTTTTTAATTTACATAAATAATTAGAGTAAAAATAATTTGTATATTAAAATCAATTTAAAAAAATATGTAGACAATTTACATATTAATTTATGAAATTTAATTATAAGTTGATAAAATAAAAATATAAAATATTCAAAATAAAAACATATAAAATGATATAAAATAAAAAAAATTATGTAATAAATATTTTTAAATTATAAATTTTGATAATTTTTAAAAAAAGATTATTGACTAATGGTACATAGAAAATAGAAAATAATGTAATTAACTAAATAAAATAAATGTGTTTGTTGGTTATTGCCTTATTTATTAATAAAGGGTCATGGATTAAATTTCTATTAAAATATTTTTTATTTTTACTTTATTTAATTTTTTTCCACATAAACATTATACAAGAGTCTAAATAAGTTCTACGTTACCATCAAGAAACTAAAATCACTAATTTAAAATTATAAAAAAAATAAAATTATAATTAGCCCATAATAAAATATTTCTCTCTTAAGAGCATTTATTATTACTAAATATATAGTGGTACGGTAAGAACTTTTAATTTTAGTAAGTGCTCTGTCACAACCAACTCATATTATTCACCTTGCATTATGTGTAGTTGTGTGTACAATACTACAATGTGTTCATTGATTTTCGTATCATTTTGTAATACTAATTCTAGATAAACAAGTTGCCAACATGTGTTAAAATGATTTTTTATTTATTGAAGAAACATGTGTTAAAAATTATTGCCAAAATAAGAAAATTATTTACCCCATGTTTTCCAGGCAATTGTCTTAATTTGGAAATTGGAAGTGTAATAATAAATGCCAGAAAATAGAACAACGAGACGATAGCCACAACATTAAATCGTCGATTAATGATCTACGGAGTATGTTGAAACGTAAAAGCATCAAACCAAATCATACGGTACTTTTTTTTTTTTGTCTTTTATTCCTCGGGTAATTAATTGTGACGGGTATGTTTGAATCTTCCGTGAGAGTCTCCAAAAATAAATCTGTTTAAGATTAAAATCATTATTTTTTATTGAAATCATTATTTTTTATCTTGGTCACACCTTGTGCCAAGTATGAGTTTTAATGAAATTAATTTTGCTTATAAAAAAGAGTAAAATCAATTCAAAATCATGTATGGTTACTTCTCAAAAATATGTGTGGGAATAAAATTTTGTATGCACACTTAATGTTAGAAAAATAAGACTTGAAATACTTAATTAAGTTAATTCAAATTTGTAAATTTAAATTCAAACATAGCCTGATCGAGTTAATTCATCCAGATATTTTTGTCTTTTTTTTCAAGAAAATTATGACATAAAAATACACAGTTAGTTAACTCAAATTTAATGGATATGATTAAAGACATAGGTATTTAATGCATTCTGCCAAAGTAATTAGGACGAGTCTCAATTCCGGTGTCCTAATTCATTTGAACGGTGGGGTTAAGTACATGTTCAATTAAATCGGGTTAGATGTACAACAAAATCCTCTTCTAGGAAAAAATCATTAAGCTAAGCTAAATTTATATATATTGTATGTTTGATTTTTTTTAAGCATGCAGGTCAATCTGCTGTTAAAAAAAAAAAAAGCATATATGGAGGTCAATCTTATGCAGGTGGACTGCTTACGTTAAATCAAATCAAATCAGATTAAAACATATAAAGAGTTTAATGTTATTACTTGTTAGTTTTATCGAAAGGGTTAATGTAGTGATATAAGGTCTCACTATGTTTACATGAATGAAAATAATCTATTTAACACAAAAATTTGTAATCGATTTTCATCATGTAAAAAAAAAAATTAAGTCAACAACAGTTATATATCATGAGTAAAATTAGTCTCTGACCCAATAAATTAGAAATACTCGTGATCTCTAACCTAGAAAAAGAAAATCATGCTTACATAATTTATCATCTATCATTTTGATAGTTAATATTTGATACCCACCCCCATATCCCAATGTTTTAAATATCATTTTGAAAATGAGATTTAGATACTCAATGAGGTAAGCAAAGTGAATAAAAAACACTTATTAAAAAGGAAAAAAATGTTGATCATTTTAATCACTTAAAAGAATTTATTAAATACTACTAATTCTTTACTAATATGATTAAGATATTAAAAGTGTACAAGGTTGATCTTGATATTTTATGGATGGATGATAAAATAATAAACAACGATACTTTGTGTACCAGTTTTACTTACCAAAATTTGGAGTTGATAGACGTCAGGGTGGTCGCAACCAAGGTAGGCTCCACGATCTTGCACGTTGGACTGTGAGTACCCTTTGTTATGAGGACAAGATGGGGAACCTACAAAACAAAGGACTTCGACGCTAAAGTAAATACATGAATTAGTGGAGAATGGAATGAATATGGTGAGATAGAACCTGGTATTTATAGAGTGAGATGGGAGTTTCAGGTCCTTGTTTTCAGGGTTGTTATAGTGGCATGACAACCCTTGCAGATAATTCCTAACTTGTAGATAATAGCTAGTAGATAAGTTGTGGCTTATAAATAATTGCTAGTAGATAATTTATATATTTTAGATAGTCTAATGGTTTATAGATAAGGGGTTGTAACATTATCAATAATATTTAAATGTTATGGTATTTAGAGATAATTTGTCGGCCCAATAGTCCGGCTAGTAAGGGCAAAGCGTTTGTGCTCATGTGCCAGTGCTGACATGGAGGGCTGACATGCTCATTGGAGTGACACATCACTTGCCATGTCCATTTGGTGGACCTTGGACAGTACATAAGCCCCCGAAGCTCCGAGCCAGCTTGTTGGCAAAAGAAATTGTCTAGTATCGAGGGAGACTGTTTGGTGTTGAGCGTAGTAGCTTTGACAAGTAGGAGGGTCGCGAGTTTGTCAAGTCCCAAAGCTTGGACAAGTGTGTTCCGGTGTCGAGGGTGATAACCTTGACAGGTGCGAGGGTTGCAGGTCTGTAAAGCTTGTCAAGCCCCCAGTGTGGACAAGTGTTGTCCGGGTTGCTTCTGTTAAGTTGTCCATGGAGGCCGCACTTTTTATTTTGCAAGCAAAGTCAGACGTGTCAGGTAAGTGGAATCCTTGTATTTGACAACTCTACCCTTTTATGACCATTGAAGAATGCATTGAAGACAAGCGTTTTGTTTGTCTTTTACTGTGGGCGAGTGCAACGCATGCACGTTACTTTTTCATACGTGTTACTCGAGGAGTGGGTGTGTCCTGGAGACGCAGTTTGTGGGTTGGTGGGATAGACTACCTATGAGGTCTTGGCAGAATACAGAACGAGTCCTTGACGGGTTTGGATCCTTGATGGATTTTTATGAAATAGAAAATTCGATGGTAGGTAATCTTCTCGGATTTGATTTCAACCTGGTTGAAGGTCTTGCTAACCAATCTGGTAGTATCTCTTTTTTCTTTGTGGAACCTCTTATTTGAGGGCAAGTTCTTTAATTTGGACCTTTGGTTATGCTCGTCATAGTTCCAAAGGAGTAAGCTTACCAAGGGTGTGCCTTAGGTTTTTGTAGGAGTGCTTACCAAGGGCGGACCTTGGGTTTCTTGTGTTCCTGCAAAGATAAAATTTAATAATAGAGAAGCTCACTAGGGTGAACCCTGTGTATATTAGGTTCTCGTGAAGATGAAACTTGGCAACAGAGAGGCTCACCAAGGGCGGACATTGACAAGCCTTGGACCAAGGACGCATTTGTCTTGGGTTTTGGCGAGGCTCACCAAGGGCGGACCTTGGGTTTGACTAGGCTTTGAAGAATCGACCAGGGATGTGTTCGTCCTGGATTTTGGCGAGATTCACCAAGAGCTAACCTTGGGTTTGACGAGGCTTTGGAAATGCACGACTCACCAAGGGCAGACCTTAGGTTTGACAAGCCTTTGTAGATACAAGACTCACCAAGGACTGACCTTGGGTTTGGCAAGCCTTTAGAGAGGCGAAACTCACAAAGGGCAGACCTTGGGTTTGACGAGCCTTTGGAGAAGCGAGACTCACCAAGGGTAGACCTTGGGTTTGACGAGCCTTTGGAGAGGCAAGACTCACCGAAGAAAAACCTTAGGTTTGAAAAGCCTTTGGAAAGTTGACACAAGAAAATTATAAAAGCTGAAGGGAGATAGAACTTATTAAATTTAGTCGCTTGAGTACAAGTTCCCTTTGTTCTCCAGGTGTGCCTCATTAAAACCTCTCAAGCAAAAACCCTGATTTTTCTTTTTTGGGACAAAAGACTTGAGGAGGAAAATGAGTATAACATCTGGTTTTGTAATTGGTCAACTGAAATATAACTTTAGATGAGTAGCGTTACATATTCTTGGAATTGCTTTACCATCTAGTTCCTATAGCCTTACTTTTCGTGTCTAGGCTTGCCATGACCCTGAATGGACCTTCCCAGTTGGGTCCTAGCTTCCCGCTCAGGGATCCTTCCTTTCTTCACCCTGACTTGCCACACCAAGTTGCCAGGTTGAAAGGCTCAAGGTTAAACCTTGGCATTGTATCTCCTTGATGCTAGGAGCTTGGTGGTCTCTTGCTTGGTACTAGCCATCTCTTGGACTTCATCCTTTGTCTCTAGTTCCACCCTCAAGTTTTCTTTGTTATGATGTTCCTGGAAAAACATCCTCCTTGTCGACGATTCCCCGACTTCGACGAGGATCATGGTGTCTATGCCGTATGTAAGTTGAAAAAGAGTTTTGTTTGTTATTGTCTAGGGTGAACAATGAAGCCCAAAGTATGCTGGGGAGTTCCTCCTTCCATAGACCCTTGGTTGTCTAGTCTTATGCGCATTGCTTTTAAGGATGACCCAGTTGGCTGCCTTCACCTGACCGTTGGTTTGGGGGTGTTCGATAGAAGTTACGAGGTGCTTGACACCTAACCTTGTCAAGAATTCTTAATAAGCCTGAGCTTTGAATTGAGTACCATTGTTGGTGATGATGGCTTATGGGAGGCCATGTCTACATATGAGGTGTTTCTAGGTGAACTTTTCTACCTCATTGACTGATATTTCTCGCAATGGCCTTACCTCAATCCACTTGGTGAAATAGTCGATGACGACTAGTAAGAACTTGACTGTTCTTGGGGCCTTTGGCAATGGTCCCAGTATGTCCATCCCTAACATGATGAAAGGCCAAGGGGAACTCAAGCTATGAAGGTTGTTAAGAGGGGGTGCCCAGAACATCGGTGAATTCTTGGCATCGCCTACACCTCCTAGTGAAGTTGAGGGTGTCGTCCCTGAGTGTTGGCCAATAGTATCCAACACTTACCACTTTGGTTGCCAGGGAACGTCCCCCGGTGTGAAGGCCATAGATTCCTTTATGTAGCTCTCGCATGAAATAGTCTACTTGTTGGTTGTTCAGGCATTGGAGCAAGGATGTTGTCCAATTCCCCGTGAAGGATGACATAGTAGCTAGCCTTCGTTTTCAGGCATCAGACTTCGTTTTCGTTTGGTGGCAACACCCCTGAATTAGGAAATTCTTGTACGGGGTCATCCAGTATGGTTCCTCCTCTTCTCCTGCCATGACCTCCTTAGTGTCTATGGTGGAAGCTTGGAATGTCTCCTGGATAATGGTCTTAAGATGTCTGGTCTTTTTGGCGCTGGCTAGCTTGGAGAGCTGGTCTGCTCTGGTGTTACTCTCCTTGGGTATATAATACATCTCAAAGCAATCAAAGTCATTAATGAGAGTTTTTGCAGCATGGTAGTACCTAAGTAGTATTGTCTCATTGGTTTGATATTTGTTGGCAATTTTCCCTTGGACAAGTTGTGAGTCAATGTAGCACCTTAGCTTCTTGGTCCCAACATCTTTTGCTAGCTTTAGGCATGCTATAAGTGCCTCAAACTCAGCCTGATTGCTTGATGTTTTGAAATTGAGCTTGAGAGCTTGCTCTAGATTAACGTTGCCAAGACCTTGAAGGATGATTCCTATCCCACTTCCCTTCACGTTGGACGCTCCATCCACGTAAAGGTTCCACCAGTATGAGGTGGTTTTTGTCATTGCCACCAAACTTGGCTAGAAAATCTGTCATGAATTGAGTCTTCATGGAGCCACGAGGTTCATATTGGAGATCGAACTCTGATGGTTTTACAGACCATGCTACCATTCTTCTTGTCAACTCAGGCTTTTGCAACACCTACTTAATAGGGTAGTTCGTGTTGACCATCACTGGGTAACTTTGGAAGTATGGCCTAAGGCGTCGGGTCGAGGTTATGAGTGCCAGTGCTACCTTCTCTATCATCTGGTATCACTTTTTGGCATCTAGAAGGATACGACTAGTAAAATAGGAAGCCGGTGTTTCTCATCCTCCTGTACGAGGGCTCAGCTGACAGCCTCGCCAGCTATTGAGAGATATAGGAGTAAGGGTACTCCTGGCCTAGGTCGACTTAGGATTGGCGGTATGGCAATTGTCTTCTTGAAGGCCAAGAAAGCTTGCTCACAGGCTTCGTCCCATAGGAATGGCTAAGTTTTCATGAGTAGTTTGTAGAATGGCTTTGCCTTTTTCTGCGAGTTTGGGAGGAACTTGGAAAGAGATGTCAGCCTACCATTCTGCTTTTGGACTTCCTTGATGTGGGCTGGACTGTGCATCTCTATTATGGATGTACATTTCTCGGGGTTGGCTTTTATTCCCCGATGTATGATCATGAACCCCAAGAACTTTCCATTGCCTCCCTCGAAAGTGCATTTTTTTGGGTTAAGGCGCATGTTGTACTTGTAGATTTCTCTGAACACCTCTTATAAGTATGCCGCGTGTTGGGTTATGCTTTGAGACTTGACAACCATCTTGTCGATGTAGACCTTGACATTTTGTCCTATCTATTGTTTGAAGATTCAGTCCATCAGTCCTTGGTATGTGGCGCCTACATTTTTTAGGCCAAAGGGCATGACCTTACAGCAGAAGTTAGCATCCTTAGTAATGAATTTCGTTCTCTCTTCGTCTAGGGCGTGCATTATGATTTGATTGTATCCTAAATAAGCATCCAGGAAGCTTAGTACTTGGAACCCAGGCACGCCGTCGACTAGCCTGTCGATGCTGGGCAAAGATATGCATCCTTGGGGCACGCCTTGTTGAGATTGGTGTAGTTGGTGCACAATTGCCATTGTCGTTGACTTTTTGACCACGATGGCATTGGCAAGCCAAGTAGAGTACCTGACTTCTCTGATAAAGTGAAAGTTCGGTAGTTTGTCTACCTCCTCCCGGACTGCCTTGCACTGCTCTTCTCATATCTTTCCCTTCTTCTGTGACACTCGTTTGGCCTGGGGACAGATGGTCAGTTTGTGGCATATAATGCTAGGGTGGATACTGGATACTTAACATGTTAGATGGCTGCCACACAAATAGGTCTACATTCTTGTGTAGGAGGTTAGCTATGTGTTTGTACTTGTGGCTGATGAGGTCTCGACTGAGCTGGGTATATTGCCCAGGTTTGGGTCCGAGTTGCAGTTTGAGAAGTTCTTCAATAGGCTTTGGCCCTTTGTCAATAGTTTCATCATGTGGATCCACGTCGAATATGTCATCTTGACCTCCAAGACTTGCTTCGTAGACGGCCAGGGTTCGAATTGGGGATCCTTCATCTATGCTTATGACTTGACTACTACCACCAACTGTGGCATGAGGCCTACTCGGCTCTCTAGTGGGAGAATAGATAGCTACCATCAAGATTTCAGTGTAGCATTGACTGGCCAGCTTTTGGTTTGGCTTAAGAGTCACGATCTCTCCCGTCAAGGTTGGGAATTTCATCTTAAGATGTGGTGTGGAGAAGATGGCTTCGAGTTCGTTTAGCCTTTTCCTGCTAATCGAAGCAAAGTAGGAGGTATTTGCATCTGAAAACAATAGGAACACCCACAATAACCAAGAGGGGGGTGAATTGGTTTAATCTTAGTATTTAAAAAAATTGTTTATAAAATCAGAGTTAAAGGATCTTGATCACTTTTAAAACAAGAATACTTTTAATCAATCGAATCACTCAGCCCAAGAAACCAATAGCTTAAAACAAAACTTATTGAGTAATGATAATGATGCCAAGAACAAATGAATAAGATAACTAATAAAGATGAAGGAATAGAAAAGCGACTCAAGAATTTATACTGGTTCACTTCTCAACAGAAGCTACATCCAGTTTCTTCTAATTAACACTAGATTAGAGTTCCACTATTATAAATTCCAGTTCTTACAAGCTTTACAACAAATTCTCTTTATCAACACTAGATAAAGAATAGAAATCTAAAACCCTATTAGATTTCTAATGAACAAGAACCAGAGAACACTACTCTGTTCTTCCCTAGAGAACACTACACTAGCCCAGCTTTTGATTGATCTTTGAATCATAGAAATTCTTTTGATTTTTCTCTTTTGGTGGTACAAATATAGTTTTGCCAAAAGACTTTGAGCCTTGTTTGTAACCCAAACCAGAAGTATCTCTAGCATATTTCCGCACACTTATCATTTCAGCTAAGTTGCATTTACCTTTGTAAAGCTTTCTTAAAAGATCAATCAAATCACTATTCTTAGATAAGAGTAACATGTATTTTCTCTTTGACTTCTTTTGTAATCATCAAAATCCTTTTGCAACATATTGTATTTGTCAACATTAGATGAAGAAGAAGCACATACACATCCATTCATTTTATAACTTGAAACAAGTTTTTCATTTTCTTCTTTCAAGTTACAAATTTCAGTTTGCAATTCTGTAATTTTTGCAACATGGCATCTAAGATTTCCTTTTAGCTTATTATTGGATTTTGCAAGCTTTTGGGCCTCTTCATGCATTTCTTGAAAAGCATCAATAACTTGATCAAGTTCAGAACTTACCTCAGTTCCAGCAATTGAGAGATCATCATCTTCATTAATTATGGAAGTGAGACACATATTTGCTTCTTCATTTTCAGTTGATGATTCAGAAGTTGTTGACTCATTATCTTCCCAAGGTATATAGGCTCTCTTAGGCTTTCCTTCTTTCTTTATTTTGTTTTCACCTTGTTGCTTTTTCAAAAAGATAGAGCATTCAGATTTAATGTGGTCAGACTTTCCACATTCAAAGCAAGTGAAGTTGTTGTCACTCCTTTTGTTTTTGTTGTTGTTGTTGTTGTTGTTCTTTGTGAACTTTCTGTTCTTGTTTCTTCTCAAGAACTTGTTGAACTTTTTGACAATTAAATTCATGTTGTCCTCTTCATCTTCTTCACTTGAGTCTTCCACTTTTTCCACCTTTGAGGATGCAGCTTTCAAGGCTATGCTTTTGTGTTTCTTTTCTGCATCTTCTGCATTGGTTAGTTGTGACATTTCAAGTTCATACTCAAGAAGCTTACCAAATAGTGCAGCCATGGACATTTTGGATAGGTCTTTTGATTCTTTGATTGCTGTCACATTTGGTTGTCATGGTCTTGTGAGACACTTCAAGATTTTAATGTTCAACTCTTCAGCATCAAAGATCTTTCTAAGACCAAGAAGATGATTAACTATATGAGTGAATCTTGTTTGAAGCTGAGATATGCTTTCAGTGGTGTTAATCTTGAACATTTCATACTCATGGATTAAGGCATGTTTTCTTGATCTTCTTACTTCATCTGTACCTTCATGAGTTATTTCCAGCATTTCCCACATCTCTTTTGCACATGTGCACCTAACAGTTCTAAAGAATTCATCAGAGGAAAGTGTATAAGTAATCATATTCTTAGCTTTAAAATCATATTGGACAACTCTCTTTTCAGCATCTGTCATTTCATCCCATTCTTTGGGAATCATATAATTACCAACAGTTTTTATAGGAATAACTAGCCTTTTTCTATAGCATTCCAAGAACCTGGGTCATTTGATTAAATAAAGATTTTCATTCTATTATTCCAAAAACTGAAGTGCTCTCCTTCAAACATTGGAGGACAGTTGAGGGAGGCACCTTCCTTGAAGGTAATTTGTGTGGTATTCATTTTCTTTTAAAGAAAGATAATGATCTTGAATAACACTCAAGAACCTGCTCTTAATACCAATTGAAAACAATAGGAATACCCACAATAACCAAGAGGGGGGTGAATTGGTTTGATCTTAGTATTTTTTTTTAAAATTATTTATAAAATCAGAGTTAAAGGATCTTCATCACTTTTAAGCCAAGAATACTTTTAATCAATCAAATCACTCAGCCCAAGAAACAAATAGCTCAAAACAGAACTTGTTGAGTAATGATAATGATGTCAAGAACAAATGAATAAGATAACTGATAAAGATGAAGGAATAGAAAAGCAACTCAAGAATTTATACTGGTTCACTTCTCAACAGAAGCTACATCCAGTTTCTTCTAATCAACACTAGATTAGAGTTCCACTATTATAAATTTCAGTTCTTCTAATCAACACTAGATAAAGAATATAAATCTAAAACCCTATTAGACTTCTAATGAACAAGAACCAGAGAGCACTACTCTGTTCTTCCCTAGAGAACACTACTCTAGCCTAAGCTTCAAAGAACCCTTTTACAATAGCATCAAATAACCAACATTACAAAAATGAATTTACAACCAAAGATAATGGAGAGAAACAACCTGATGATTCAATGAATATGAATGCATATGAGTTACCAATCAAAGTCAAATGCAGTAAAAGAATTTTAGAACATGCTCTCCATTAATCCTTTGAAATCTCTTGCCCAAGAAATCATTCAATACCCATGAAGATTAAAGAGTGGGACAAGAGCTTAGTTAACCCAGAAAATCACTTTCTAACTCTTAGAAGGCTTGTGTATATTCAGAAAATTCGAAGTATTCAAGTTAAGTTTCAAGCCAAGCCTCCTTTCAATTTATAATAGCTTTTTGTAACAACCTGTAATCGATTACAGGCGTAAAATAATCGATTAAAATGACTTATGTAATGGATTAAATTGTCACTTAATCGATTAAAGTGTTCAAGGCTCCATTCTGGGTTTCACAACGAACAAAATAATCGATTAACCCGAGCTATAATCGATTAAATCAGAAAAGTGTTATTTCAGAAACAGCTTGTGTAATCGATTACATTTTATGGTAATTGATGAAAGCAGTGAAGCAAGTTTTTTCAAATAGCTTGTGTAATTGATTACGAATAATGGTAATCGATTAACACAGCAATGCACAATATCCATTTTACACTATGTAATCGATTACAAGAGTTGTGTAATCGATTAATATGTTCATCAAAGCTTTTCCAATTTCAAACACGAACCAAATAATCGATTAATTCGCCGTGTAATCGATTAAAACAGTGGAATTACATTTTTCCAAAAACATTACTCAATTAAATCCTTTTTCAAATTGTGAGTAGCTTTGATATTTTAATGAAAACATTTAAGCATGTTAATGATTATGTGCATGCAATGCAAGGATCAAAAGATTGACTTCTCCTACACTTCATTTGAATTACAATCTTCAAGGTGTGTGAAAAGCTCAAAACATTCTTCTAAGTCATAGGCTTCATTCTTCTTGTTGCTCCCCCTATATCCAACATCATCAACAATTAAATACCTGACTGTGAGGCTCCTTGAGAGTTGGTCTTGATCGAAAGTGGTCATGATGTCTACATAGCCTCTAGTTTTTACTATTTCTCCTGCAAAGCCGAGGAGTGGTCCAGAGTGTGGTTGGACTGTATCAGGTGAGACTTCGAGCCTTAGGAATGTTTTCCAGTAAAGTATGTCTGTGGAGCTACCTTGATCAATGAGGACCTTGGACACCATGAAATTGGTAATCACGATGAAGACAACCATAGGGTTGTCCTAGTCGATAAGGTTGATACCCTTGAAATCTCTATCGGTGAATGTTATGGGAGAGAGACTTCATGGTGGTGGTATGTTAACACAGTTGATGTTGATGTTCCGAATGATGTGGAGATGCCTCTTTTGGGATTGACTAGACAGCCCTCCACAGGAAAATCTACCCGGAATGGTGTTGATTACACCTCTGATTTGTTGGGTAGGGTCATTTTTCTGTTTTTTATAAGATTGTCATTCGTGTCTTTGCTGGTGATGCCTCTGTCTTCCTTTGTCTCCTGCTCTATCCGTCGTCCTCTCGACATCATTATTTTTGTGCTGGTCATATTGGTGTCCTCCGGGTCTTTCTCTTATTGGGTTGTTGTCAGGCCTCTTCACAAATTGGGCTAGTTATCCAACTTGTATGAGTTTTTCTATTTTATCTTTGAGGGCCCAATAATTTATAGTGTTATGACCATGACTACGATGGTATCGGCAATGTTTGGTTTTGTCTAACCCAAGTTTTGGAGGAGGCACTAGAGGTAGTCTATGGTTAAGGGAGTGCAATGCTCGTACCTTGGTCCCCTTGGAAGGGGTTGGTGCTTGTCCGGCTTGTGCCTTTTGTTCAACTTGTATGAGTTGATCCTAGTGACCTCTTCCTTTTTATCTCGCTTTTGTCTGACTTATCAGACCTCATTTTTGAACCTTGACAACTCCTCCATCTGAATATAGCCTTTAGCTCGTTCGTGTAACTCGTCCATGCTTTTGGGAGGTTTTTTGCATAGACTGACTGCGAACTTACCAGACTGTAAGGCGAGCAACATGGCTGTAGTGCTACTTTAGGGTTAAGATTCCTGATCTGGACAACAATTCATCCAAACCTGTCCATGAACTTTCATAGGGATTCATTATTTTCCTTTCGCAGACTGGTTAGAGCAGCGTAAGTCATGCAGTGTGACCAGCTGGTTGCATACTGAGAATTGATACGCTCGAAAAGAGTGTCAAAGTTGTTGACTGACCGTGGGGGAGTACTCCGTACCATTTCAATGTTGCCCTTTTGAGGGACATTGGGAAAATGTGACGCAAAATTGCGTCATCGTTAGTGTAAAGATTTGCTTAGGTGAGGAAAGTGTCTAGGTTCTCATCTGGATTGGTAGTGTCATCATAGTGCACTAGGTTGAGCGGTTTCCAACCTAAGGGTAGGTCGGCCTCCATGATACGATCGACAAAAGGGTGTCGACGAGTCGTCTGCCATTCATGGCGGTGTATGTGGGAGAGACTAGGATCATCTTAGGTGTTGATGATGTGTCGAGAGTGTGATTCCTCTTGAGTACGTTCATACATTGTGTGGGCGGAGTGCTCGTTGCCCTGGGGGTGTCTCACATAAGCCTCCAGCTGGTGGTGGTCAGCCTTCAACTTTCTGAGTTCCTCCCCATGGTGTTGCTCCATCTCCGCAATACGTGTCTAGAGTTGCTGAAGAATGTCATTGTCTGTCATGGTTGTTGGGGAAGGATTGGAGCTCTCTAGAGCTGTCTCGCTTATGAGGCCATACTGCGTGCTAACCATTGGTGAAAGAGGTAACACCCTAAAATTTTGATAACTGAAAATAGATGTTTAATTTATTTCTTATGTTATTTGAATATTTGATTAGTTTATAATTAGATGAAATGTTATGTGGATTCTCCATGTGCAATTGTTTGTTGTAGATTCAAGTTATCGGGAATTTGCTTCAGCTGCGTTGAAATGGTGTTATTTCGAGTTTGACCCGAAAACATATTTTAGTAAAATCATCATTATATATTGGTTAACCGTTGGATCGCCTTCAAATTTTAAAGCTAGCTTTATAACCCATATATCTAACTTTTTACCATTGGGATTGTCCAAATAATGTCTGGAACATGAGAAATTAATTTTTCACTGAGGCAGAAAATTCTAGAATTTGGGCAGCTCGCCCAGATGAGTTTTACAGGCAATTTTTGGTCTCCTGGGCAAGTGGTGGTGGTTCTGAGTACGTTTTTAAGCTTCCAAGTCTTGAAAATGGAGGATTTTTCCTCCCACTAGCCTTCCCTCACCTCCCTCCACCCTCCTCCACCACCCACAGCCACCAGAGACAACCACGGGCCGTCGTTGCTTGCCACGAGACCCTGGCACGGAGAAGAATCCTTTAATCGGAGCGGAATCTTCGAAACTCTTCTCAAATTTTCGGTAGAGAACAGAGCTCCCAATCCTCCTTTCTTGGTTTCCTTGAGGTAATCTTAGTTTCCTTTGTCTTCTTCTAGCTAGTTTAAGTCTCTCTTGATGTCTCTTGTGATTCGGGTAACGTTATGGACTGTTTATATACTTTCTTTGAAAATCCTTTGAAAATGAGATATTGTAAAAGTCTTCTTTTTTTAAAACTGATGTCATTTCTGTGATCCTTGTTGAATCCTGGTCACGTTGGTGTGATCGGAATTTCAAAATGATGTCTTTTGATGTGGACTCCCAAAACACCCTTTTAGCCCCTTTTTGAATTGAGTGGGTATTTGACCTCAAATGTTAATATTTATCTTACCTTGGAAATCTATATTAAATTATCTTCGATTTGGTATATAGAGCTCCGCATTTGGGCCAAAGCATGTGAACTTGAGAGATCCCAAAATGACGTTTCAAGGAGCTAACAGAGGGATATAGATAGGTAAGGAGAGTTTATTATTTATTTATAGCTTTGATACCATAGTTGGGGGCCGGGGAGTCCAACTATGAGGATATCTGTCTGTCCCTGCTGTGTGCTGGTTTTCAAGAAAAACTACGTTTTTAACTAATAGGATGTGATGTATTTATGATTGATATGTGGTTGTTCCTGTGTGTGCTTGTTTTTAAGAAAAACTGTTTTTAACTAATGGGATGCGATGAATTGGCTTGTTGATGGATAAAACTATGAATGATATTGTTGTTGTAATGATTGAATTTTTGGGAAAAGTCTTAATTACAGAGGAGACTCTGCCCAAAATTGTATATAATATTTTCATATTTAATTCTTTATTAAATTTTTAAGTGGGCATAAGAGCTTGTTTTATATATTGTAGTCCTCCTCTTTAATTTAGAATTTTTCCTAAAAATATCAGTCTTGTGATATGATGAATTGTGAATGTATGAAATTTGGATTGTCTGAAGACCTGGGAAATGTGAATCTCAGGCATATGTATTATGTATAGATGTGATATGTGATTGCTTGTGATGTTATTGATAATATTGAAATTGAGATGTCATTGACGTGATTGATGATGTTGAAATGAGATAATATTGATATGCATGACTAGATAACCTTGCGAGGGTGGGTTTACGAATTTTAAGCATCCTAAGAGAGAATGAGATTGTTTAAAATTCTGGTCCCTATCTATCCATGGTCAGTGTATCGGTGATGTTGTGTATGTACATGGCGGGTGCATGACTGGATAACTTTGCGATGGTGGCTTTACGAATTTTAAGTATCCCAAGAGAGAAAGGGATTGCTTAAAATTCCGGTGCCTAGCTATCCATGGTCATTGCATTGATGGTGCCCATGTTCATACTTCATATTTCATGGATGGAAATAGAATGGTTGCAGTAAGTACGGGGTACTAGGGGGCATCACTCTGTTTGGAACTCCCTTGTGACTCAGGGCTGATCACCATGGGGGGAGCGACCAGTGTATGACAGGGTGACCTCGACGAGCTACTGCATCATTTTCTTGAGAGAGGCTATTTCCATGAGGATGGTACCACATTGCATGCTAAGTGATGAGTCAGATGCATACATCATTCTGAACATGACTGTTTGAGTTGTGGAATGCATTGGATGATTGTTTTGTTGAATGATGAGTTTGTCGAGTGTGTATTGGACTGATGGACTTGTGGTAATGATAGTGATTGTTAATGTTGTTTCCTTTCCAATTGTTGTTATCTGATGCTTGTTGGTTTTATATAATAAACTCACCCTTGCATTTATTGTGCCGTGTGGTTGGTACCTGTGATGATCACGAACTTTCGTTCGTGGGAGCAGATGAGAATCAGTAGGTGACCTTGGAGAGAGATCTTCTTTTTGTTGGAACTGCCAAGCCGACATGATGATGTTGGATTCCTTTTTGGAGAAAGAGTTGTGTTTTGTTAATCAACTCTCTCTTAGTTAGCCTTTGGCTTTTTGTTGATATGTAATTTCAGGTGTATATACACGTAAAGCTAAAGGAAGTTCTGATATGTTGATGACATGTACTAATTCAATATATATGTATAATGTGTTTAAATATGTAATTGTAACATGTGTATGATAATTGTATTATCGCGAAAAATTTACCATCATTTTCATAATCAAATTAATGGTGTTTTCATATTAAAATTGAGGTTGCATGATTAAGAGTTAGTGATATCGTAGCGACAGGGCGGGTCGTTACAAAAGAGGTCGTGGGGTAAGTTTTACTGTGACCCCATGGTGGGCGCCAAATGTACTTATGAAAATCTGGAACTGACCGACGTTAGGGTGGACGCGGCCAAGGTGGGCTCTACGATCTCTCACATTAAACTCTTAGTACCATTTGTTAGGAGGACAAGAGGGGGGACCTACAAAACAAAGGACTCTGATGCTCAAGTAAGTATGCGAGTTAATGGAGAATGAAATGAAAAGGGTGAGATAGAACCTGGTATTTACAGAGTGAGATGGGAGCTTCGGGCCTTGTTTTTTGGGGTTGTTACAATGGTGTAACAACCCTTGCAGATAATTCCTAGCTTGTAGATAATAACTAGTAGATAAATTGTGGCTTATAGATAATTTATAGCTTGTAGATAATCCAATGAATGATAGATAATCCATCACTTATAAATAATCAAGTACTTGCCACTTGATAAAAGGATTACAACATTATCAATAATATTCAAATATTAAGGTATTTAGAGATAACTTGTCAGTCCGATAGCTTAACTGCTAAGGGCGAAGCATCCGTGCTCTTGTGCCAAGACTGACATGAAGGCCTAACGTACTTATTGAAGTGTCACATTACTTGTCATGTCCATTTGGTGGATCTCGGGTAGTACACAAGTATAATAAATAAATATATTTCATAAAAAATTAGACACCATTTGATGAAAAAATGAAAAAAAAAAGTTATGCATCAACATATTAAAATATTTTATATAATCATTTAATCGCAACTCATCATGTATGTTAAATTTATCGAATTTAACATAATTATCTTAAAATAATTCAAACAGTAAGTCATGAGTCATGAGCTACAACACTGTAAATGAATCCTAGGGTCGACCTTAGAAGTGTACTTTAATTTATACTCTTTTATAGATTAAAACTTAAAAGAAATTTTGTAACGGATAGATACTATTTTATAAATTATTTGCATAAAAATTATCGTAATTGGAAAATTATTAAAGTGAATAATCTTTTAATTATAGACACACTCTCCCTTTCATTCTAGTTTAGGAGGTGTTTAGTGTACATTCTTTTTTATCTTTCAAAATCATGTTTATAAGAATGTCATATATATATTTGAAATGTTAAAGATATTCTCAAGAATGAAATACATAATTATATAATAAAAAATAATCCTTCGTAGTAATCTTGGATTTGGATTGCTATTCTCCCTCAAAAAAGTTTATGCCGAATTTTATTTTACAAAATCATCTTGCATTCTCATAAATATGAAGCTGTAAATCTTTATTCTCATATTTGTTAAGTGTTCTTACCAAAATTTGGAAATTCCATGTGTGGGCTTGATATGGCCTTGGTGGACTCCAAATTCTGTGGCGCCAGAGTAAGGGTAGAATTTGCTTAGAGGAGGGACCTGCAAAACAAAGGAAAAATACTCTGACGCTCAAGTAAGTACATTAAATTTGTAAGGATGACCAAGTGTGAAGACTCGGCCTAAAGTATAGAGAGTGAGAGACTTGAGTAATGCATTCAAGTGTATATGAGAGAGAGGTATTCTGTGTGAATACCGTGTGAATACCGAATGGATGTGGTGTGTGTAGGATGTGTATGGAGTGTGGAGTTTTGAGTGAGTAGAGAGAACCTGGAGGGTTGTATTTATAGCGTGGAGTGGGCCTTGGGCCATTGCTCATAGATAATCTATTGAGAAGATAATAATAACAGATAATAGCAGGCAGTTATCTTAATTTGAATAGAAGATAATATGTACTTTATTGACTAATTGTTACTTGTAGATAAGTAACAATTAGTAGATAACTTGTTGAGATATATGATAAGATAAGGTGATTACACCTATTTGAATATCCTGGCATATAGATAGGCAATTAATAAGGAGAGAATATTGCTGATGTCCGTGCTCCTGTAGAGGGTCGATGTCCGTGCTCCTGTAGCGGTGTTGACAAGGAACCCGGACATTGTGTCTGGACTGGCATCTGGAGGCTGAATAAGCGTTTATTAATGAGGCAATGCTGACATGGAGGGTAGCCATGTGTACATTTGTGGAAAATAAGGAACACTCACACTTAACCAAGAGGGGGGGGGGTGAATTGGTTAACCTTGATAATTTAAAAATTTCTTTGATGAAAACAGAGTTTTCCAAAACAAAATCAGAGTTTAATTGCCCCTTAGGATCTTTATCACAAAACCAATTGAAAAACTTTATCCAAGATCAATCCAAAACTTGTTATGCCACAAGAATAGACTTACAAAACAGAGTTCACACCAAGAATGATCAAAAGCATAGAATATAAATCAAGACAAAAGATTTATACTGGTTCACCTCAAAACCTATGAGGCTACATCCAGTTTCTTCTACTCAACATTAGAGTAGAGTTCCACTATTGCAAATATTCTTCTTACAATCAATTACAAGCTTCTCTCCTTCAACCCTAGAAGAAGTTCAGAGATCTAAAACCCTATTAGATCCTTAGAAGCAACACCCACACTGAGAATACTACTCAGCTGTCCTTGGAGAAATCCTATCTCCACTTTCAAGAAATCCCAATTTACAGTAGACCAAAACTTACAAGAATTCAAATAACAGTTTACATCAACAAAGACAAGAAAAGATATCACCTGATAATCCAAGAATGAATGCAAAGTGAATGAAACTCAGGATGATTAACTGATTACACAGCCATATGCAGTTCTTTCCTTATGCTTTGAATGAATGATGATACTTCACCTTCTTGAATCAAATACCCATAAGAATTTGGTGAAGTCTATGTGTTTAGAACTAAGAGAAACTTACTAATGAAAGCTCAGAACGTGTTTGAATGCCTTAGAATTCGTAATACTTAGCAAGTGCAAAAGCTATTAACCTCAGCCTGAGAGGTTCCTTTTTATAACAGATTTTTACTGATAATAATCGATTAAACACGCTCCTGTAATCGATTATTTACCATTTGTAATCTATTAATTCAAGATGTAATCGATTAAAATTTTCCTGATGCTTTCTGGATTTTGGCTATGAACTATTTAATCGATTATCCCGATACGTAATCGATTAAGCCAGAGTGACATGTTTCTCTAAAATGTACAGTGTAATCGATTACCAATTGTTGTAATCGATTAAGCCAGAGGGACCATATTTTCTGATTTGAACTACGTAATCGATTAAACCGTTATGTAATCGATTACTTCAATAGATCATGTTCTTTTCAAAGCAGGCTTGTAATCGATTACCAAATTTTGTAATCGATTAAGACCGAAGGATCTATTTTTCAAATTTAGCCTATGTAATTGATTAATCTGATATGTAATCGATTACATTGTTCTTGATTTGTTTTTCAAAGGCACGAAGAATAAAATAATCGATTCCAATATGTATGTAATCGATTACTTCAGTAAAACTTAGTTTTTCTAAAAACTTAACCTTTTAAGTGCTACCTTTGATCAATTCTTTTAATCTTATAACCCTAGATGAATGAATAATGCATGACATGAAATGTACACTTGGATTATCAGATCATATACTCCCTTTTACATTTAATCAAGTTAATCTTCAATGCTTCCATGGTTCTTTTAGCCTTTGGACATGTTGAAAGCTCAAAACTTCTTGAGGCTTGAACCTTGTTCATGATGCTTGACTTCACTGGAATCAACAACATTGACATTTATGAAGTGGCCACGTGTCATTTTACTATTTTGGACTGTACGTAAGCCCCCCAGCCTCTAAGCCAATTTATGGGTGAAAAAGGGTGAAAGAGAATGAAAGCAATGTGTCTGGTGTCATAGTAAAATTGTTAGCCCTCGAGGGTGAACATGAAGTGTCGAGGTTGATGTCTTCAAAGGTCGACCAAAACTTTGGTTTTTCATTTTGTATTTATGAGCCTATATGTGGACAATTGAGTCTATAGGGAGAATGCTTGGACTTTTCAATGTGTTATTTTTGACTTTATTTGATAAGCCTGACTTGGGCAGATAGATGAGACGTGGATGATGATGATTTTTTGTCAATTTATGATCGTCTGATGTGATTTTTGGAAACATGCTCAGTCCCCTCATAAATATTGGCAGTCGTTTGCCGCCCACGCTCTTTACTCACGTCCACGTGTCACTTCAAGATAGGCCACGTTTTATTGGGATCGTGCGTAGTGGGTGGAATCATGTGGTAGTAGAGGTAGTAATGGTTCAGTCACGATGCGTGCTTCTAGGGGACGTTTCGTTCTCCCGCCCAAGTAACCATCAGGCTTCCCTTTGCTTTAAATAGCAGTGATTCCGCCATTGCCACCTGCGTCCTTGTTCTCTAAACTTATTCTTCAATCTTCTTCTTCCCAAACTGTGAAAACTCCCTTTTTCCTGAAAATTTATGAGTCGCCCATTTCAGATTCCGCCTTGGGTATGGGGGGTAGCGACTCTGGTGGCTCTGTTGAGCAGCGTATTATGCGCTATGTGATCTCTACTGGAGACTCCTCTGAGGAGGATGTCCATGGAGGAACTTCTGAAGGGTCTCTTTCTTCTAGGCGAAGGACGAGGCAAAACAAGGTCAGAAGAGTTGGAGCTTCTCCTCACGCTCACCACGGTCCCTGTGTTAGGTCGTCATCAATGATTCCAGCCATCTGCAGCAAAGGAGATGTTTTGCAGAAAGTCTCCGTCCCATGAGGGAGATAAAAGTGCAGAAGCTCGTCCTCAATATCTCTGTTGGGGCAGATGGGAATCCTCTCATCAATACTCAGTGGAGATCGTCTCACCAAAGCCGCCAAGGCATCGGAGTAGACTAGAGACTAAGGCATAGGAGTAGACTAGATAAAAAGGAAGATGACAAAACTAGAGTGTGGGTTATTATCTTTACGTTTCTTTTGTTTTTGCTTTTTAGCCGTGAAGGCTTTTGTAAAGCTTTTAACAAATTAATGAAAGTATGCTCGTTTTACTTCGATTCTTCTGTGTCTTCTTTGCTTGTACAATTTCTTCCATTGCTTGCTTGTGTTGGCAACCCTATAACTTGCTTGACTGTGTGCTATTCAATCTTGAGATTCTGTGATTGAAAACATCCCAAACTATTTGCTGAGGTTTGAGAACTATTGAACTGTCAAAAAGATGACCCGAATCTGTAACGTCAAGCTTGATCTTTGAACTGTTGTCGGTTTCCTGCATTCGTAAATGACTATGCTTGTAGTCTTGCTTGTCGAGGTTCCCGATTCCAGTGTGTGCTAAGAATGCATCTTAGACTTTGGAAATGTCGAGGGTTAACCATGTAAGATTATTTCTTGAATTTGTATTGTTGAGGATATACTTTTTGTCAAGGTTCCCACCATATGCACCAGGTGATGGTGATATGTCGAGGGTGGTTTTTAGACAACTATCCTGCAAAATAAAATTATTCCTGCAAAACAAAAATATCCTATGGCACTGCATGTCGAGGTTCCATAGGAGTTAGAGTTCCAAGAATATGAACTTGGACGCTTGTATGCTAAAAATGTTTCTTTGTGGCTCATATTCCTGCATCAATAGAAGTCGTGAACACTGAAATCATCGTAATAAAGCATTTAATACCTCGTATTTCCTTAATAGATAAGCTAATGAAAAGAAGGTTGACCGCAAATTAATCTCGAGTTTCGAGAGTTATGTGTCATCAAGGATTGTTGATAACTATGCGGATTAATGGTATGGTTTTTCGCATTAGGATTCCATATTGTAGATTGATACCAAGAGAGCTTGCTTGGCTTTTGAGAGACCCAGGGTAGGTCTTGGTCTTTATGCCAAGTATATATATCTTGATCTTTTATGTTCCTAAGAACAAATATTCCTGCAAGGAAGAAATATGACAAGGATAACATATGCTAAGGGTAGACACAGCTGTACCTTATATTTGTCCGGTCTGATACCAGTGGAGTTGTCCATGCTGGGTTTTGTCAGGATTCATCAAGACACGGTCTTGAATTTGCTTGAGAGCATACCAGTGGTGCGTCCACCCTGGATTTTTAGAGGTTGACCGAAGCTCTTAGGGTTTATGAACCTTGACAGTCTACCTTAGCTCGGGTTTTATAAACCTGTAAAGGCGGAGGTCGACCAAGGCTTCGGTTTATGAACCATGACAGTCTACCAGAGCTTGGGTTTATGAACCTGTGAAGGTGGAGGTCGATAAATTATATGGGATTACGGACCTTCTACCAAGGGCAGACCTTGGGTCTTCCACCGAGAGAGAACCTCGAAATTTTTAAGGTCGACTAAGAAGCCGGACCTTCTTCCAAGAATGAATCTCGGGTCTTCCTTCGAGGGTTGCTTCCTTGGAACTTTGTATAGTCAACCAGGTGGCTGGGATTATTGACTGTATGCCGAGGATGGACCCTGGACCAAGGTAGACCTTGGATTTTTAGGCCGACCAACGCTTTAGTCTTACGAACCTTGACGGTTCTGCGTAGTTTGGTCGGATCACCGAGGCGGACCCCGGACCAAGGATGGACCTTGGAATTTTATGTCGACCAACGCTCTAGCCTTACGAACCTTAACGGTTTTGCGTAGTTTGATCGGATCACCGAGGCGGACCCCGGACCAAGGATGGACCTTGGAATTTTATGCCGACCAACGCTCTAGCCTTACGAACCTTGACAGTTCTGCGTAGTTTGGTCGGATAACTGAGGCGGACCCCGGACCAAGGATGGACCTTGGAATTTTATAGTCAACAGGGAAATCGGGATTACTGACTGTATGTCCGACCAAGGGGCTGCCTTGGATTTTGCTGGAGGTCCACCTAAGAAGGCCCCAGGATTTTACGAACCTTTTGAGAGTACCAGGGGTTGACCCTGGGTTTTATCGAGGTTCACCGAGTTAGTGGATTTTAAGAACCTGCGTCCAACCAAGGGGCTACCTTGGATTTTGTTGGAGGTCCAACTAGGGAGGCCCTAGGATTTTATGAACCTTTGGAGAGTACTAAGACGCGTCCGCCCTGGATTTTAATAAAACTTGCCAAGGACGGACCCTGGACAAGTTACCAAGATATGGTCTTGGGTTTTTGTTGAGGCTGGACCTGGGAGAATACTCAGGCAAGAATATCGTCAAACATCCTGAAATATTGGCATAAGTAAAAGATAAGAGGTATATGTTTTATTAATATAGTCTTTAATACATATATTTCCTCTGTTTATTCCTCGGATGCGCCTCGTCAAAACCTTTTCAAGTAAAAACCCAGTGGGAAAAAAGAACTTGAAATAGGAAAAAGAGTACGCCATCCGGTCTTGAGCTTCCTAGCTGAAATAAAACTTCAGGTGGGTGGCATTCCAAGTTCTTGGAATGTCTTTGCCACTGAGTTCCTGCAATTTGTAGGCGTCGTTGTCCAGGCTGGTAACAACTCTGAACAGGCCTTCCCAATTTGGTCCAAGCTTGCTTGCACGGGGATCTTTTCTAGCTTCCCCTCGGACACGCCAGACTAGGTCGCCTGGCTGGAAAGTTCGAGGCTGCACTTTGGAGTTATATCTTCGTGTCATGCTGAGCTTGACCGCTTCCTCTTTAACTCTGGCTATGTCTCAAAGTTCTTCGCTGGTTTTTAGCTCAACCCTCACATTGTCCTCATTGCACTGTTCCTGAAAAAGCATCCTTCTAGTTGAAGGTTCTCCTACCTCGACGGGGATCATGACATCAGTACCATATGTCAAGCGAAAAGGAGTTTCCTTTGTAGTGCTTTGAGGCGTACAGTGATATGCCCAGAGTATGTTGGGTAGTTCCTCCCTCCAGAGCCTTTTGGACTTGTCTAGTCTAGTGCGAAGGGCTTTAAGAATAACCCTATTTGCCGCTTCTGCTTGACCATTGGTTTGGGGGTGTTCAACAGAAGTGGCCAAGTGTTTGATACCTATTCTTGTGAGGAAATCTTCATAGGTCTATGCTTTAAATTGTGTTCCGTTGTCAGTGATGATGGCGTAGGGTAGACCATACCTACATATAAGATTTTTCCAAGTGAAAAGCTTTCCACCTCACTGGCAGTTATCTCCCGAAGTGGCTTTGCCTCGATCCACTAAGTGAACTAGTCGATGGCCACTAGCAAACATTTGACCATCCCGGGAGCTTTAGGAAACGGTCCCAAGATGTCCATGCCCCATATAGCAAAGGGCCAAGGAGAAGAGATGGTATGGAGGTTATCAGGGGGAATCCGTGGAATATCCACAAATTCCTGACACCTTTTGCACCTGAGTGCAAAGTTGCAAGCGTCCGTCCTGAGTGTTGGCCATGAAAAATAGAATGAACACTTATGCAAATAACCAAGAGGGCGTGAATTGGTTTTACCTCAGAGTTTTTAAAATTTAAAACAATTTTTTACACAACGGAAGACTTTGAAAGAAGGATCGTATCTTAACCAATTAGAATTAAAATCAACTTTTATCTCAATCAACCCACTCTTGAGCTCCACACAATCTTGTGATGTTAACAAAAATAATACTTCAAGAACAATATGAATATGAACAGAAAATTACAATTACACACAAGATTTATTTTGGTTCACCTCTCAACCCCGGAAGGCTACATCCAGTTTCACTTCTAATCAACCTTGATTAGAGTTTCCACTATAACAAAATGAATATATTTACAAGCAAACACAGGTCTCTTTTACCCACCCTAGGTAAAATTCAAAATCTAAACCTATAGACTTCTCAAAAGATCTAAGAACCAAAGATCCCCTCTCTGTTCTTCCCACTAGATACCTATCTAGCAAAGCTTTAAAGATACAAATTGTTATATCAACAACCAACCAACAAAACAAACAATTTCTATACAAAGCAACAAAGAAATTGATTAAAGAAAGATATCACCTGAACATCCTCAGTGAAATGAATGAGTTTAAATGATCAAACCAGACTGAGAATGAATGCCATGATCTTTCTTGATGATTTCTTTTTGACAAATGAGGCTTTAGCAAAAACTAATCATGAAAAGATGACTCAACACATGAGATTCTTCATGATTCTTGAAACCAAAT
>PYAF01006111.1:221528-235633 GCA_007407185.1 Glycine tomentella
TAGACTCATCAACTTTCTTTCCACTTTCATCTGAATCAAGATATGTTGATGTAGCCATGGGAGTTGCAGCATCCTTGCTTTTCTCCATTTCAAATTTCTTGATGATTTCAAGACAATACTTGGATTGATTGAGAAAGGTTCCATTCTTCATTTGCTTTATTTGAAGTCCAAGGAAGAATGTTAGTTCACCTATCATTGACATCTCAAATTTTTTCTGCATAGCTGATGAAAAATCCTTACACAACAAGTGATTAGTAGAACCAAAAATTATATCATCCACATAAACTTGAACAATAAGAAATCATTGCCATGCCTTTTGATAAACAATGTTTTATCAACACTACCCCTTGTGAAAGCTTGTTCAATCAGAAATTTGCTTAACCTTTCATACCATTGTCTAAGAGCTTGTTTCAAACCATAAAGTGCCTTTTTCAGTTTATAAACATAGTTTGGATGTTTGAAATCAGTAAAACCAGGAGGTTGTCTACATATATGTCCTCCTCAATGTATCCATTCAAAAATGCACTTTTAACATCCATTTGAAAAGTTTGAAACCCATGAGACATGCATATGCAAGTAATAACTTGATTGCTTCCAATCTTGCAACTGGAGCAAAAGTTTCTTCATAGTTTATGCCTTCTTCTTGGTTATAGCCTTTAGCCACCAATCTAACTTTATTTCTGACTATGATTCCACTCTCATCAAGTTTATTTCTAAAAACCCATTTTGGGCCAATGGGTTTAAGAGATGAAGGTCTAGGAACAAGTTCCCAAACTTCATTCCTCTTAAACTGATTGAGCTCATAATGCATGGCATGCATCCAATGTTCATCATTCAAGGCTTGATCAATGTTCTTAGGTTCAATTTGTGAAACAAAAGCCATATCACAGCATACGTTCTTTAATGAAGATCTAGTAGATACTTCCTTTGAAACTTCACCAATGATGTTGTTAAGTGATAATTCTCTTGTTGTTCTCTAGTCTTTAGGCATTTGAACAGGAGTTGTGGGTTTTGCTTCAACACTTGGTTCTTCATTTTTAGTTGAGGATTTATCCATTTCAATAAATTCTTCCAACTGTCCTGCATCACCATTAATCTCTTTTTCCTCCTCCTTAGAGGGATTAGTTTCATCACAAATGACATGTACAGATTCTTCAATACACATTGTTCTTTTATTGAATACTCTATATGCCTTGCTATGTAATGAATATCCAAGGAAAATTGCTTCATCTGCCTTAACATCAAATTTCCCAAATTGCTCCATTCTCCTCACAGAATTTTTCAAAATGTTCATTTTGGAATTCACCACCATGATCACTTCTTATAGAGACAATTTTACAACGTTTCTCATTTTGAGTAAGCTTGGCCATTTTTCTAAAAGCAAGGAAAGCATCACTCTTGGATTTCAAAAACAGAGTCCAAGTGTATCTAGAGTAATCATCCACAATCACAAGTCCATAATAATTCCCACCTAAACTCATTGTTCTAGAAGGACAAAACAAATCAATATGAAGTAGTTCAAGTGGTCTAGAGGTGGAAACAATGTTTTTACTTTGAAAAAAGTTCTTTGTTTGTTTCCCCTTTTGACAAGCATCACAAAGTTTGTCCTTCTCAAACTTAAGTTTGGGTAATCCAATTACTAAATCTTTTCTAATGAGCTTGTTCATGTGATGCATGTTTATGTGACTTGCTCTTCTATGCCATAGCCAAGATTCATCAACCTTGCTTATAAGACAAGAAGATTTATGGAAGAGTGTATGATCAATTGAAAGAACATATATATTACCTTTCCTTTTACCTATATGCAGAACCTCGCCACTTTTATCATCTGAAATTATGCAGCATTCTTTGTTGAAATTAACTTTAAAGCCTTTGTCACACAGCTGACTAATGCTCAATAAATTGTGTTTTAAACCATCCACATACAACACATTTTTTATCTTTGCTTTGAAGCTGTCTCCAATAATCTTCCCTTTATTGTTATCTCCATAGGTGACATATCCTCCTTCTTTGAGAGTTAAATTTGAAAGTAGGGACATGTCTCCAGTCATGTGTCTAGAGCATCCACTGTCAAGATACCATGTTGATGTTCTAACTCTTAGACATACCTGCAAAATTCAAATCAGATTTCAAGGAAGGTACCCAATTGAAGTTGGGTCCATAGGGGTTAGCATTTTTCTTTCTTTTGGGAATCCAAATGCAATCACTATTAGGCACATAGAATCTCCTAACATAGCATTTAAATGATGTGTGCCCCTTTTTCATACAATAGTTACAAGTGACAGATTTTGAGGTTTTTCTAAATCCAGAATTTTGATTGACTCTTGAGTTCTTTTGCCACTTTTAATTCTTCTGTTTTGGAGATACAAAAACTGTTTTTCCAAATGATTTTGAGCCATGTTTATACCCCATACCAGAAGTATCTCCAGCATATTTTTGCACACTTAACATTTCAGCCAAATTGCATTTTCCCTTGTAAAACTTTCTCAAGAGATCAATTAAATCACTGTTTTTGGCTAAAAGCAACATCTATTTTTCACCTTGACTTTGTTTATACTCATCAAAATCCTTTTGAAGCAATTTATACTTGTCAACATTGCTAGAGGAAGAAGCACACACACATCCATTCAATTTGTAACTTGAAACAAGTTTTTCATTTTCTTCTTTCAAGTTGCAAATTTCATTTTGCAATTCAGTAATTTTTTCAATATGCCATCTAAGATTTCCTCTGAGCTTATTATTGGATTTTGCAAGTTTTTGGGCTTCCTCATGAATTTCTTGAAAAGCATGAATAGCTTGATTAAGTTCAGAATTTACCTCATCTTCATCACTTAGCAAATCATCATCATCTTCATTGATGGTGGAAGTGAGACACATGTTAGTTTCTTCATTTTCTATGGAAGAATCTGAAGTTGTTGACTCATTATCTTCCCAAGCTATGTATGCTCTTTTAGCTTTCCCCTCCTTTTTCATCTTGCCCTCTCCTTGTTGTTTCCTAAAGTAGATTGAGCACTCAGATTTGATATGACCTGACTTGCCACACTCAAAACATGTGAAATTGTTGTCAATCTTCTTGTTGAGGTTGTTGTTGTTGTTGCTGTTCTTGCTACCTTTGTTGAACCTTTTGTTCTTATTCTTTTTCAGAAATTTGCTGAACTTTCTGACCACCAAGTTCACATTATCTTCATCATCCTCTTCACTTGTTTCCTCTTCTTTTTCAGCTTTTAAAGTTGCAGCTTTCAAGACAATGCTTCTTGTTTTCTTTTCTGCATCTTCACAAGATGTTAGTTGAGACATTTCAAGTTCATATCAAGTAGCTTACCAAACAATGCAGCCATAGAGATCTTTGATAGATCCTTGGACTCCTTGATTGTTATAACCTTTGGTTGCCAAGGTCTTATTAAACACTTCAATATTTTGATGTTCAATTCTTCAGTGTCAAAGACCTTTCCTAGACCCAAAAGATGATTTACAATATTAGTAAATCTGGTCTGCAGCTGAGAAATGCTCTCATTAGTGTTCATCTTGAACATTTCATACTCATGAATCAAAGCATGCTTCCTTGATCTTCTAACTTCCTCGGTTCCTTCATGAGTAATTTCAAGCATCTCCCACATTTCTTTTGCACTGTTACATCTCACAGTCCTGAAAAATTCATCAGAGGAAAGTGCAGAGGTGATCATATTTTTAGCTTTTAAATCATATTGTGCAGCCCTTTGTTCAGCCTCAGTCATCTCATCCCATTCTTTGGGAATCAATTCATTTGCCACAGTTTTCTTTAGAATAAAAGGACCCTTCACTATTGCATTCCATGCTCCTGGGTCATTTGATTGAATAAAGATTTTCATTCTATTTTTTCAAAAACTGAAATGTTCCCCTTCAAACATAAGAGGTTTGTTTAAAGAAGCACCCTCCTTAAAGGTTATTTGTGAAGTATTCATCCTTCTTTTTGAAAAGAAAAAGTGATCTTGAGCAACTTTCAAGAACCAACTCTTGATGCCAATTGAAAATGATAGGAATACTTCAATACAACAAAGAGGGGGGGTGAATTGGTTGAACCTTGGTATTTAAAAATTATCAAATAAGAGTTTCCACAGGATCTTTATCACTTTAAAATTTTTTTTGAAACCAAGAATCTTATGTTCAATCAAATTCCTCTGTCAAGAAAATCAATAGACAACTGAAATCTTTTGTGCAAATAATTTGATTCATAAACCAAAGCAATTAAGAGATGAAGAGATTAGAATAAAGATCAGCCACAATTTTTATACTGGTTCACTTCAAACACTATGAAGCTACATCCAATTCTTCCACTCAACACTAGAATGGAGTTCCACTATTGCAAATTAATGTTCTTACAAGATATTACAAGCCTCTCTTTATCAACCCTAGATAAAGTTTAGAAATCTAAAACACTATTAGATTCTTATAGACCAACCCCACTGAGAACACTACTCAGCAACCCCTAGAGAAACACTATCTCTAGCCATCATGCAAGAAACCCATTTACAATAAGCCAATCTTTATAGAAATCAAATAACAGATTTACAACCACAAAGAATAAGGAACAAATTCACCTGATAATCCAATGAACAAGATGCATATGTATAATTTACCAGGTTGAAAGAAAGAATAACAGATTCAATGCATCCCTTTCCTTACTCTTTGAAACTCAATTATGCTTCACTCTTCAAATCAAAAACCCATATGAATTTTGATGAAGCCAAGATGTTATAGAACTCAGAAAACTCACTAATGAAAGCTCATGAATGTTTGTTATTGCCCAGAATACGAATTTCTCAACTCTTAAAATCACAGGGCAATAGATTCTATTTATAACAGCTTTCTAACTGAAAATAATCGATTAAACACGCTCCTGTAATCGATTATTTCGCATATATAATCGATTAAAGTGTTTATTATGCGTTCTGGGTTTGAGCTATGAACATTGTAATCGATTATTCCGTCACGTAATCGATTAAACCAAACACTCATGACTTTCCAAATGCACTGAGTAATCGATTACTAAATTTGGTAATCGATTAAGACAGACAGACCAATATTTTCAAATGTACTATGTAATTGATTAAAACGATATGTAATTGATTAAATCAGTAGAACATGTTAGCCATAGGCATGATATGTAATCGATTACGAACTTCTGTAATCGATTAAGACAAACAGTATGATATTTCAATTTTAGCCTAGGTAATCGATTAATTCGATATGTAATCGATTACATTGTTCTTGGTTTGTTTTCCAGAAGGCACGAAGAACAAAATAATCGATGCCAACATATTTGTAATCGATTAAAGCAGAAAAACTTCATTTTTCCAAAAACTTGATTTTAATTTGCCTTATTTGTTAAATGCTTTTGAATTGGTCCTCATTCTAACAATCCTAAATGAATGATTATGCATGATATGCACATTGGATTATCAGATAACACATCTTCCCTTTTACATGAATCAATTGATCTTCAAGCTTCCAAGGCATTTTGCAATAAGGCATGTTGAAAGCACAAAACTCCAAAGCTTGATTCCATGTCCATCCTTTCATATCTCCTCTTGAACCAACATTAGATTCTTTAATGGCTGTGACTTTAGGTTGCCAATCCCTTGTTAGACACTTGAGAATTTTGACGTTCAATTCTTCAGCATCAAAGGTTTTTCCAAGTCCAAGCAAGTGATTTACAATGTGGGTGAATCTAGTTTGAAGTTGGGAGATGTTCTCATCATCTCTCATTTTGAACATTTCATATTCATGAATAAGAGTGTGTTTCCTTGATCTCCTCACATCTTCAGTTCCTTCATGTGTGACTTCAAGAAATTCCCACATTTCTTTGTCACTTTTGCACCTAACAATCCTGAAAAATTCATCGGAAGATAAAGCAGAAGTTATCAAATTTTTTGCCTTGAAATCATATTGAACCATTCTCTTTTCAATTTCTGACATTTCATTCCATTCTTTTGGTATTTTTTTGTTATCCACAATCTTGGTTGGAATGTAAGGACCTTTTTCAATACTATTCCAAGCTCCCAGGTCGTTTGATTGGATAAAGATTTGCATCCTACTCTTCCAAAAATTAAAATGTTCCCCTTCAAACAAAAGAGGTCTATTCAATGAGGCTCCCTCTTTGAAAGTTATTTGATTAGTATTCATTGTACTGAATTTTGAAAAGATCTTGAGCAAATTACAAGAACCAGCTCTTGATGCCAATTGAAAAATAGAATGAACACTTATGCAAATAACCAAGAGGGGGGGTGAATTGGTTTTACCTCAGAGTTTTTAAAATTTAAAATAATTTTGTACACAGTAGAAGACTTTGAAAGAAGGATCGTATCTTAACCAATTAGAATATCAAACTTTTAAAATCAATTTTTATCTCAATCAACCCACTCTTGAGCTCCACACAATCTTGTGATGTTAACAAAAATAATACTTCAAGAACAATATGAATATGAACAGAAAATTACAATTACACACAAGATTTATATTGGTTCACCTCTCAACCCGGAGGCTACATCCAGTTTCACTTCTAATCAACCTTGATTAGAGTTTCCACTATAACAAAATGAATATCTTTATAAGCAAACACAGATCTCTTTTACCCACCCTAGGTAAAATTCAAAATCTAAACCTATAGACTTCTCAAAAGATCTAAGAACCAGAGATCCCCTCTCTGTTCTTCCCATTAGATACCTATCTAGCAAAGCTTTAAAGATACAAATTGTTATATCAACAACCAACCAACAAAACAAACAATTTCTATACAAAGCAACAAAGAAATTGATTAAAGAAAGATATCACCTGAACATCCTCAGTGAAATGAATGAGTTTAAATGATCAAACCAGACTGAGAATGAATGTCATGATCTTTCTTGATGATTTCTTTTTGACAAATGAGGCTTTAGCAAAAACTAACCATGAAAAGATGACTCAACACATGAGATTCTTCATGATTCTTGAAACCAAATCAATGAATGTTTCTAAAGAGCCTTGGTGCTTTTGAAATCTCCTGAGAGTGTGTTTACAAGGCTTACTTCGTAAAACTAAAAGTCTCTTCTCATTTAATGAGTTGAATCTATTTATAAAAAACAGAATTAACTGACTGTAATCGGTTATTCTGTAAGGGTAATCGATTATTTTAACATATGTAATCGATTAAAGTTATAAAATAATCGATTAAAGTGTTCATGTGAAATCTGGAAAAATTCTTAAGAACAAATAATCAATTAACTCATGGCGTAATCGATTATCACAGAGGATCTGGATTTTGTGAAGCACTGAAGTGATCGATTAATATTCAAATAATCGATTAACACAGGGAGTGTGAAAAACATATCAATGCTTATTTAATCGATTACAAAACTCTGGTAATCGATTAAACCAGATAAACTTTCTTTTGAAAATTATGCAGATGGGCAAATAATCGATTAATCCGTCACGTAATCGATTATCACAGAACGACTTAACCAAGTCAGCTGAATATAATCGATTACAAACATTTGGTAATCGATTAAAGTGTTCATATCTTTAAATGCAGTTATGTAACCAAGCAATTAATCGATTAAGTGCAACCAGTAATCGATTAAAGCAGTGAAAAACACTTTTTATGAAAACTTTAAAGCTTTAATGTCATGCCAAATGATTCATGGAATGTGTGTGACCTAATCATGAATTAATGAGCTAGTGTATGCATGACTTATTTAGTTTATGTGAGGAATGAGGGATTATATCTTTCTTAAACCAAGCTTTAAAACAAAGTACATATGCCATCAATTTGAGTAGGCATGTAAAATCAAAACTTAAGATAAAGCTTGACTTGATTCTTCATGATCTTCCTCAACCTCTGCATCATATCTAACAGGCCAATAGTATCCTGCCCGTACTACCTTGGTGGCTAAAGATCATCCCCCTGTATGAAGTTCGTATATTCCTTCATGAAGTTCTCTCAGGACGTAGTCGGCCTACGATTTGTCCAGACACTTGAGTAGAGGTGCTGTCAACCCTCTTTTGAATAACTCATTGTCAATGATGACATAGTAGCTAGCTTTCCGCTTCAGTCATCGGCTGCTGGAAGTATTCCCCTTAGGAGAAAGTCTTTATAAGGGATCATCCAAGTGGACTCCTGTATTTCAACGGCCATTACCACTGTGTCAATGGTGGGTTTCTGGAGCGTTTCCTGGATGATTGTCTTGAGGTGCCCGGTCTTCTTAGTGCTAGCCAGCTTGGACAACAAGTCTGCCCTGGTGTTACTCTCTTGAGGTATGTGATACATCTCAAAACACTTGAAGCTATCGATAAGTGTTTTAGCCAGATGATAATACTGGAGGAGTATAGCTTCCTTGGTCTGGAATTTGTCTGCTATCTATCTCTGGACGAGCTGCGAGTCAGAGTAGCATCTCAGGTAACGAGCCCCGACTTCCTTAGCCAGTTTGAGTCCTGCAATAAGCGCCTCGTACTCGGTTTGATTGTTGGAAGCCTTGAAGTTGAGCTTAAGGGCTTGTTCCAGCGAGATGTTGCCAGGCCCTTTGAGTATGATTCCAGCTCCGCTTCCCTGTACATTGAATGCTCCGTCCACGTAAAGGTTCCACCAATCTGGGGTGGATTCTTCTTTCCCAGCAAATTCCGCTAGGAAGTCTGCCATGAATTGCGCCTTTATGGGACCACGTGGTTCATATCGAATGTCAAATTCTGACAGTTTGACTTACCATGCTACCATTCGACCTGCCAGTTCTGGTTTCCTCAATACCTGTTTAATGGGATAATTAGTTTTAACTATTACCTGGTGGCTTTGGAAGTATTGTCGGAGGCGTCTGGCTGAGGTGACCAATGCCAAAGCTATCTTCTCGATCATTTGGTAGTGCTTCTCGGCATCATGTAGCATGCGGCTGGTGAAATAAATAGGGAGTTGGTGCTTCCCTTCTTCTTGGACAAGTGCTGAGCTGATGGCGTCATCTGTTGCAGAGAGGTATAAGAGCAATGGTGCATCCTGCCAAGGTCGACTCAAGACAGGTGGTGCAGCAATTGTCTTTTTGAACGCCATGAAAGCCTGTTCACAGGTGTCGTCCTAGAGAAATGGCGTTGTTTTGGCGAGCAACCTATAAAAAGGTTTTGCTTTCTCTGCAAGCTTCAGGAAGAATCGGGACAGCGCAGCTAATCTTCCATTCAGCTTTTGAACTTCATTGACACTAGTCGGGCTACGCATTTGTAATATGGCTGAGCATTTGTCCGGGTTGGCTTCAATCCCTCGGTGTGTAATCATGAAACCAAGGAATTTGCCGCCACCCACTCTGAATGTGCACTTCTCGGGATTGAGGCGCATGTTATATTTCTGAATCTCCTCGACACTCTGAGATTTGACAATCATATTGTCCACATAAACCTCAACGTTGCGTCTGATCTACTTTTTGAATACACGGTCCATTAGTCGCTGGTAGGTGGCCCCTGCATTTTTTAGACCAAAGGTCATGACCCTATAACAGTAGTTGGCGTCTTCAGTGATGAAGGCAGTCTTCTCTTCGTCCAGAGCATGCATTCTGATTTGATTATAACCAGAATATGCGTCCAGGAAGCTAAGGATGTGGAACCCAGACGCCCCATCAACAAGTCTGCCAATGTTGGGTAATGGGTACGCGTATTTGGGACATGCTTTGTTGAGATCTGTAAATTCTGTTCACATGTGTCATTTGCCACTAGCTTTTTTAACCATGACAACATTGGCGAGCCATGTAGAATATCTGACTTCCCTAATGAAGTTGGGCTTGAGCAATTCGTCAATCTCTTCTTTGACCACCTTTCACCGTTTTTCTCCCATGTTTCGCTTTTTCTGTGCAATGGGCTTGGCCTGTGGACATATTGCTAGCTTGTGACATATGACCCTAGGGTCAATGCCAGGCATGTCAGATGGTTGCCAAGCAAATAGTAATGCGTTTTTATGGAGCACATCAGCTATATGCCTGTATTCGTGGCTGGTGAGCCCTTTGCTAAGCTGCGTACATTGTCCACGTTTGGGCCCGAGTTGCATTTTAACTAGCTCTTCAATTGGTTTTGGTCCTTTGTCGATATTGTCATCACGTGGATCCACATCGAAGGCTTGATCATTGCAAACTACAAATACTGTCAGTGTAGAAGGAATAAAATTTCTATCGATATTCATTACCTGGGTGGTATCCCCCGTAGTGGTACGATGTCTGACCGGCTGTCTGTTGGGAGGATATGGTGCCACTTTAAGGCTTTCGACATAGCACTGTCTGGCTTGCTTTTGGTCTGCCTTTACGGTGAGGATTTCTCCCGTCAAAATAGGAAATTTCATCTTTAAGTGGGGGGTAGATACAATAGCCCCCAACTCGTTTAATGTCTTCCTACTTATCAGGACAAGATTGGATGTATTGGCATCTACAATGTTGTACCTGATTGTGAAACTTCTGGATAGCAAACCTTGACCGAAGGTGGTCATTAGGTCGACATATCCCAGGGTGTCAACTCTCTGTCCTGCAAAACCTAGGAGAGGTTCTGAACAAGGCTGTATGGCTGATGATAAAATTTCCAGCTTCTGAAAGGTCTTCAAGTATAAAACATCAACTGAGCTGCCTTGGTCAATGAGCACCTTTGCCACCTTGAAGTTAGCAATGATGAGGGACACAACCATAGGGTTATCTTGATGGATGGGGTTGATCCCTTCAAAGTCAGCATCCGTGAAAGTGATAGGAGGCAAACTCCGCATTGGAAGATTATTGACGGAATTGATGTCATTATCTCTGATGGAGTGTAGGTGCCTTTTACGAGATTGACTGGACGATCCTCCATAGGAGAAGCCCCCAGCGATGGTGTGGATTACACCGCATATGTGTTGATTGGGATCTTCTCCTTGTTGACGAGGGGGTTAACGTTCGCGTCCAGGTTGAGGTGGTCTTTGCCTCCTTCTGTCTTATGCATCGTCTCTGCGCCTGTTGTTGTTCCTGAAGCGATCTTCCCGTCGCTCCTCTTGTCTGTGTACTGGAGGGGGATTATCAGGTCTTTTTACAAACCTTGATAAGTGCCCTGCTTGGATAAGTTCTTCAATTTTATCCTTTAAGGCGACGCAATCCTCAGTACTGTGACCAGTGCCACGATGATACCTGCAATACTTGTTAGGGTGTCCTCCTATTTTTGAAGGAGAGGGTAATGTTACCTGGACTTCAGTATTGAATGCTTCATCCATGATCATAGCTTGATTGACCGTCAGGGGAGTGTATCTCTCGAACCTGGGTCCTTTGGGAATAAGTTGTGGCTTATATGGCCTATGCTTCTTATTATTCCTCCGGGGGTCGACAGATGCTTCGTGTTTCTCGCGCTTCTGTCCTACCTGTCGAACTTCATTGCAGAATTTTGACATTTCTTCCATCTGAATATAACCTTTGGCTCTTTCGCATAGTTTGTCCATGCTAGAAGGAGGTTTCTTGCATAGACTATCCACGAATTTACCAAGTCGTAAGGTTAGCATCATGGAATGTAGCGCTACCTCAGGATTGAGATTTCTGATTTGAAAGGCGACATGCGAAAACCGTTCCATGAACTTACGAAGAGGTTCATTATCGGCTTGGCGCAGTGTTGCCAGTGCAGCAAATGTCAACTTATGAGTCCGGCTGGTGGCATACTGGGCATTGAATTTTTCGACAAGGGTGTTGAAGCTGTCGATGGATTGTTCGGGGAGATCACCTACCATGTTAGCGCAGCCCCCTTTAAAGATGTAGGGAATACGCGACATAATATGGCGTCATTATTGGTGTAGAGATTTGCCTGTGAAAAGAAGGCATCGAGATGTTCATCCGGATCGGTGGTTCCGTCATACCTCTCTAAGTGCAAAGGTTTCCAACCGAAAGGGATGTCGACTTCCATGATACGGTCGACAAGTGGATTGCAGTGAGTGTTGTGTCTCTCCCTTCGATATCACTGCATTAAACTGCGAATACCTGGAGGGTCGACAGTTTGTCGAGGTTGCAAGGGTTGTTGAGGATGTGACTCGCCTTGTGTTTGTTCTTCTCTGGTAGTGTGAGTGTTGTTCTCCCGAGGATGTCTTGCTCGGGCTTCATCATGATCAGCTTTCAATCATTGAATTTCTTCCTGATGTTTGCGTTCCATCTCTGCCATGTTGTTCTGGAGTTGCAGTATGGTGTCGGCATTCGTCATGGTAGTTTGTGGAGGGTTAGACGCATCGACGGGGGTGTCGCGTCTAACGCTGGAGCGTGTACTGACCATGGACGAATGCTAGTGATTTTCTAGGATGCGAGGCCGCAGGATAAGTTTTACCTGGGCCCCACGGTGGGCGCCAAATGTTCTTACCAAAATCTGGAAATTCCACGTGTGGGCTTGATTTGGCCTTGGTGGACTCCAAATTCTGTGGCGCCGGAGTAAGGGTAGGCTTTGCTTAGAGGAGAGATCTGCAAAACAAAGGAAAAACATTCCGACGCTCAAGTAAGTACATTAAATTTGTAAGGATGACCAAGTGTGAAGACTCGGCCTAAAGTATAGAGAGTGAGAGACTTGAGTAATGCATTCAAGTGTATATGAGAGAGAGGTATTCCGTGTGAATACCGAATGAATGTGGTGTGTGTAGGATGTGTATGGAGTGTGGAGTTTTGAGTGAGTAGAGAGAATCTGGAGGGTTGTATTTATAGCGTGGAGTGGGCCTTGGGCCATTGCTTATAGATAATCTATTGAGAAGATAATAATAACAGATAATAGTAGCCAGTTATCTTAATTTGAATAGGAGATAATGTGTACCTTATTGACTAATTGTTACTCGTAGATAAGTAACAATTAGTAGATAACTTGTTGAGATATATGATAAGATAAGGTGATTACACCTATTTGAATATCCTGGCATATAGATAGACAATTAAGAAGGAGAGAATATTGCTAATGTCCGCGCTTCTGTAGAGGGTCAATGCCCGTGCTCCTGTAGCGGTGTTGACAAGGAACCCAGACATTGTGTCCGAGCTGACATCTGGAGGTTGAATAAGCGTTTATTAATGAGGCAATGCTGACATGTAGAGTGACCACGTGTACATTAACATTTATGAAGTGGTCACGTGTCATTCTACTATTTTGGACTGTACATTAAGATATTACTAAAATATATTTTTGAATATCTTTGATTCTTAAAAAGTTACATTTTATGTCTACATAATTTTTAATGAGGTATGAAAGTTACAATCCCACGTTGATGTGAGAAGTTATTATTTAACTCTATTATAACTTCTATTTTTATTTTTAATTATTATTTTAAAACTTTAAAATATTTATAAAAATGCTAAAAATTAACCAAACACATTTGTATAAATGTTAAAGAATAATATTCTCAGCTTTGATAATATTTGTGGGGATGTGATATTCAGAAATACAATATGATTCTACAAAACAAATACCTTTTAATGAGAAACCTGGTTCTATACGGATATAGCCACTTTGGGCGCCCCAAGGCCCACAATAGTTTCATGATTTTATTTGCATGGTGGGTTTTTTTTTCTTATGATCGTTTTTAATTTTTTTTAGTTGTTACCGGTGCTAATTTTTTTTATGAAATCTATTCCTCTTTAAACTTATTATAAGATAAACTCTAAATAGTAGTAAAAATACTCTAAATAGTAAATTATTTTGTGCAATTTTGTCCACCAAGGTTCAGCTCTTAGTCCTTATCTCTTTGCCTTAGTGATGGATGAACTAACGAAAGATATTCAAGAAGAAGTGCCGTGGTGCATGCTCTTTGCAGATGATGTAGTACTTATTGATGGGACCAAAGATGGCGTTAATAGAAAATTGGAATTGTGGAGAAGCACTTTGGAGTCTAAAGGATTCAAGGTAAGTAGGAGCAAGACGGAGTATATGAAGTGTGAGTTTTCGAGGATTAAAGACGGTGAGTAAGACACAGTGCATCTGCTTGGGCAAGAGGTACCCAAGAAAGACGTTTTTAGATATTTGGGATCAATGTTGCAAAAAGGTGGGGAGATCGATGAGGATGTAAGTCATAGAATTAAAGCAGGGTGGATGAAATGGCGGAGTGCATCGGGGCTTTTGTGTGACCGCAAGATTCCTATTAAGCTAAAAGGAAAATTCTATAG